>JAVCKT010028687.1:13813-45865 GCA_032273925.1 Rhynchotus rufescens
AAGAAAGAAAGAAAGAAAGAAAGAAAGAAAGAAAGAAAGAAAGAAAGAAAGAAAGAAAGAAAGAAAGAAAGAAAACCAGCATCCATGTATTAACATTCTTCATGCAATACTGATACTTCATTAAATCCAAAGTAAAGCCCTTTTCTACCCATGGCTGCTGCCCCATTCCCTCTTTGTGCAACCTGTGCTGGAGGGAGAGCAGCCGGAGGGACAGATGCTGCATAGTTTCTCCATCTCTCTCTCTTTTGCACTCTGGAATCTGCTCCCAACAAATCAAGGTAGCTACAAGGGGGTCTCCAAAGAAAACACACAAGCTAGGAGCAGGAGTGAAGAGAGGGGTGAAAAGTCCCACGGGGCAGGACCTGAACCACGTTAGCTCCAGCACCTGCCCTTGCAGTCAGGAGACTAAATCTGCTCCCTTCACAGAAGAGAGACATGCAGAAGTACGTAGAAATTTCCACGCAGAAGTCCCCTCCTGTGTCTCTTAACATAGGAGGGGACAGTTTGGCCCAGGTGTTTAAAAATCTTTTAAATCCCTTGGAATACAGTTTTCCTTTCTGCTTTGTCACTTACAATTATAATTATAGGTGTTGCTACTGCTCCATCTATTGTTACACCAGACTAATACTTTCCATCAGAGCCACAGTTTCCAGTTGCTTGTATCTTTGTCAAACCTTTAACTTCTCAGGGCTGAAACCTTCCATGCTCTTTCTCTGCCTTGTGGTGTTTAGGAAGTAGCCTCTAAAGATCAATTGCTTTCCAGCACAAAACTAGTGACAAAGCAGGTTTTCCCCACCTGCTTGTGAAGATCAGCACAAAGGTTTGGAGCACAGAAGCACAGGATGGTTGGGGTTGGAAGGGGCCTCTAGAGATCACCTACTCCAACCCCTGCTCCAGCAGGGACACCCGGAGCACGGGGCACAGGGCGGCATCCAGGCGGGTTGGGAAGATCTCCACAGGTCTTTCCAGCAGGAAGTTGAAATTGGGCAGAGGCAACAGTGAGGCCTTAAGGGTCCTTCACACTGTCCTGCAGAGGAGTTTTGTGATCCAGCACAGCCAGCAGCAAAACCTGCCTCTCGTCCACGTGAGAGCTTGATCAGGCCTCGGCTCTCTCCCACTGCTCCCATCTTGGACTCCCACCACATGTATCCCAGGCCCTGGCGAGCCAGGCACAGACAGAGGCCTCTCTGCACACCAGACACGAGGTGGGGGACGCGCTGTGTGAAAACCTCTTCAGGTCCTGCAGAGGAGAGTGGCCTTCTGTGTGGCTCTTCAGGGCCAGCTCCCATCCCACAAAGATAAGCTCTTCATATATATATATATTTTTTAATAAATGGAAACTGTAAGTGGGGCTATTGGAGTTCAGAAAAGGAGCAGCAAGCACGAGGCAGCTCACCTCCATGGGTTCATCCCCTGAGGAGCAACCAGCCAAGCTTCCAGGGCAGAGCAGAAGAGGCCAAATGAATCTCCTGAAATCTCCTGAAAATCTGTGACCTGGCAAAGGACAAAGTATGCCAGCAAACGTGGTACTAGCACGTCGCTGCTGCATTTTCATCAGGTTCAGAGAGCTCTGCAGCTCCTGTCGCCTGTTCTGCCTCCTGCCTAAGGGAGGAGGAGAGCAAGCGAGTCTTGCACGAGAGCAGGCTCCCAAGCTCTCAGCTGCTCACGCTGCTTTGTGCTGCTTCTTACACATCAAGAGGTGGCAAGGCAGAAGAGAAGGGTTCAGGTAAAAGAAGCCCTTGGTATTTCTTCCTCATGCGTGCACACTTTGATACAGCATACATTTTTAAATAGCATATTTTAATAAGTGAGGATCAAAAATTCCCTTCATAAAGGGGAGCGCTCCAGACATGTAGGAGAGCAAGCTCCATTAATGCTCAAGGAAACAACGGCTCAATAGTGATCATATTATATTTGAAAATGAGATCTAAGTCACTTAGAACTTAGCAAGTTTTATGTGCAGTTTTTAACCACATGCTTGCATCATTAAAGCATGTATAAAAATAACTTTATAAATGTGCATAAGCATCTATTTAATGCACACGCATGCTCACATTTATTTAATTCAATTTGAAGGTGGATTTTGCACATTGTCTTCTTCCTACTCTATTCATGACTAGGACTGAGCTAAGAGACTATATTGGAATATCCTTGTCGTCAGCTTCTTGTGTTATACTTCTTAGGATAAACTCTCACTTGAAAATTACAGTAACACCATAAATAGGAAAAAATACATGTTTTCTGCAACTGTCTAGAATTACTCACTTTTTTAAAGTTATGCTGAAAAACTGTTACTCCAAAACATACTCTATCAAAATGGGGGTATTTTTTACCTGCTGAGAAAACTCTGCTGTTTAATACCTAGAGTTGTAGACCTATATTCATTGACTGCTTTGATTTTAAAGGAGCTGTTTGGAGATGTAGACTTAAAAACAGGCAAGCTGGGACATGCTGTTGCTTACAATTTTCCTGCCCATCACCGTTCACTACAGATGTAGTTCTGTTGTTTCCTCTCCCCTTGTACTGTCCTTTATTGGGAAACACAGTAATTCAAGATACTATTTTTGAAGATAATGGACTTTGAAGTCTTTGAAGCTAGGATCCTCTCTTTTTGTTTTGTGTTTGACCAGCCTCCACAGCACTACAGTCCATCTCAAAGACTAGGCCTTTATGTCCCAATTACACTACAAATACATGATGGGATAGACCAAGATACACATGACAATTGAGATGCATGTCACTGAATACCAAAGAAAATGTTTTTTTTCTTCTAAAATGCTCTATTCTTAATTGATTTTGAAGACTTCTCTTGAAACAACCCCTAGGAGACTACACCCTAGACACATACTCCAGTTCCTGCACCTGCTTGTGTGTTACACATGCCCCATGCCAAGAAACCACTTGGCTTTGATTTTTACTTCTGGCTCTGTGCTTGCCTCTGCAGATCACAGCGCTTTAAAACGATTCAAAACCCAGTGACCTTGGCTAATTTGTGAAGGACAATTAACACTCAAGCAAACATTTTCCAAAATCCTCTACTGTGAACTTGCCAAGAGTAAGGCCAGCGCTACAGAATACACATTAGGATTGAGGGGAAAAACACAGAGAGTGAAATGGTTTCAATCCAGAGGAAGGAGAGAAGAAGATCAAGAGAAACAAGCAGGAAAAAAAATGCCCCACATGCCTAAGTGGTGAATTGGCTTGTTTTTCTCTAGTCCTGGCAGACTTGTGTGCGAATCTGGGAATCAAAGACCACAGGAAAAAAATAAAAGGTCTCTATTTGTGGGTGCTCAAAGACTAAAAAAGGCTATGCATGGAACAGTGCAGAGCACGTATGAAT
Organism: Rhynchotus rufescens; assembly: GCA_032273925.1. Classification (NCBI taxonomy): domain Eukaryota; kingdom Metazoa; phylum Chordata; class Aves; order Tinamiformes; family Tinamidae; genus Rhynchotus; species Rhynchotus rufescens. Next base: position 17,154 of record JAVCKT010028687.1, read on the forward strand.
GAAAAGCAATGAAAAATACATTACACTTTAGTCAATGACTTAGAGATAATCCTTGTACTGACCAAGTCAAATTCAAAGGTTTCAGATGCTATGAGGGGATTTGGGCAGGATAAAAATTCTTTGTAACAGATTGGCCATAAATTGAACCATGATCTGGAAGACATTTATTTCAAGGACCACTTTTACAAGCAAACCTCCCTAGATGACAAGGCCTTCCTGTATCTAACTAGTCACAAGCACACCCACTTTGGGAGTACATAAATGCTCTGAGGCTAGTTAGAGCCTTATTAACACCATATTTTAGAGTTGTTCAAAAACAAATGAGAGTTTCAAATTGCACTATTTGAACTGTGTTTCTATAGGTAGTTAGAGTAGGCTGGAGGAAGACCCTGAAGAGGAAACACTTCATCACTTCAACACTGTGAAGAATAATGTACCTTTATCTTCCTTTGGACACTTCATTTTCCTCTTAATAAGCAGAATTAATAAGATCATTACGTGCTACAAAGCAGCAAATCATTTCATCAACACTTTTATATAGAGGCTAGTGCCTTTGTGTGTCAGTGACCTCCACAAAGGAGAGTCCAGCAAACCCACTTCATAAGCAAGAAAAGCACAGAGAGTAAAGTGACTTTCCCCAAAACGTGCAACAGTCCAGTGATAGAGAGGGAAGGAGAATCCATGTCTCTTTACCCTACGTTAATGGCTCTACCCTTACTGTGAACAAGTGAGCAGAGGAGAGGAGCCTGCAGCAACCACTATTGCTCATTAAGCTGCCCCCTTGTAGTTGCCATTGCATCCAGTGCCCAACAACTGCAGCAGCAGGAAGGGTTTAGGAACAAAGAGCAACTGGGGGACTTGGAGTAGAGACAAATGAAAGTATCTGAAGTGTGTGTTAAAGGCTCTCTGGGCTGAATTTCAGTTTCTGCCTGGGACTTTGGCACAGTCCAGAAGGATCTGTCCTCTTTTCACCTAAGAGGCTGGGAGTTGGAGAGGGAGACAAGCTGAAAATCTCAGTCTCCAACACCTTTTCATACACTATAGCTGTATTACCCTGAGGGGAGAAGACACCAAAAGCTCCTTCGGCAGCCTGAAAGTCACTGTCCAATCATAACATTCATCACCACATTGAGTACAAACCTGCTCTGCAGCAACCTTTAAATCAGTAAGGGGAATTAATGACATAATGAAGCATTTTATGAAAAAAAAAAAAAAAGAAAAAAGAGAGAGCAACCTCACATGCCTTGTTCATACGACACATCCTCCTCCTCCTCTGCTCTTCGGTCTCTTTGGCAATTTAGTAGAAGTGCCCAAAGATTTTTAGCCCAGTCGAACTGCTTCCTAGTCCTTTCACAGCAAAGCTGGTAATGCCTGGATTACACAAGAGAAAAACAAAACAAAACAGGCACAATGTTTTTTCATTTAAGCATCCAGGCAAAGCACTTCCCAATATGTAATTTAGACATATGGCACCACCTGCAGAAATGGCAATTGGTTTTGAAATTATACTTAATCTGAACTCTTTCTTATTGCTTAAAAGTGTGTTTTGCCAAACAGAAAACAAAGGGTGCATTCATTTAGGTGTATAATATACAAGGTGCTGATAGGGCCATATCTTAAGACTGTATGTATGTGACTGGCTCCCTCTCCTAAGACCACCAGAGACAGTTTAGTCACCTTTCCCAGGGCATGGGTGGTGTCATTAATCTAGGCAACAGTAACTAATGCTGATCTAACCTTGTGTTTTAGGCTCTAAGCTAGACTGAACGCTCCCTCCAAATAACTTCCCCATTTCAATCTCCTGATTTTTTGTTCCAAAGGATCAGTCTCTAGTTCAAGTTAATAAACCTGTTGGCTGGCACAATTTAAGAACTAAGTCCTGCAGTCTTGTGAATTCTGTACTCACTTGCAAGGACAAGAGCAGTCACGAAGCAGCAACTTAGCTCAAAATAGGTATGCAAATGGTGGCGGCACTGGATCACTAAGCCACTTGGCAGAGTCATTTACATCTACTTAAGCAGAATGGGGCTTACAGGAATTCTGCCTGCTTTCTTAAATATCTGTTAGCATCTGGCCAGGACCAATTTCACTTCTTAACACAAAGGGTCAAGTTCTGCAGTCGTCACACTGAGAAATAAATGAGAATTTTCATCAGCTAAAAAGGATAGCATTAAACCAAGAATAACTGTGGTCATGTAATCAGAGAAGCCTCCAAAATAAATGCCAAGATCACATTAAACTACCTAATAAAATAATAATAAAGTACCTAATGTACTTGTATGTGGGAGCGTAGCCCTCGCTGCGCTGCAAGCTGCGCCCCAGGTGAAGCAGCTTTTTCAGAACTGGAATCACAGAGCTGCATCCAAGGGGAGGTTTCCTTCCCTCCTGAAAGGGCAGAAGGTGCCAGGCTGGAGGGCCAGGTGGTGCAGCCAGTGCAATGCAAAGTGCCTGTCGGGCTGCGGTCTCTCGGCCCCCGTGCTGCAGCGCAGAAGACACTGGTCAAGCTGAAATATTTTCACTATCATTGCGCTGGCTCTGAAGCTTCTCCAACAGCGGGGTGACCCAGCAATAAACCCACTTAAACAAGCAGAGATTTAGCAGCATGAAAGTGCAGCCTGTCTGCTCCTGATGGACTCGTCTGCCAAAAGAGAGGTCACCTCCCCTTGGCAGTCACGACTGCCACCTACACAAATTTGTACCTGCTACTGAGATGGAGCCTGCAGCTTCACTGGCTGAGTCAGAGAATCTGAATAATCAGATGATCAGAAAATTACCAAAGCAATCTGAGGCTTTGCACTCTTAGGAGCATTTGAAATTAATGATCAAAAACCTGCTGCAGAGTTTAGCATCAGTATAGTAAAAGTCTACCTAGAAATTAAACTAGAAGAAAAGTAAATGCCAACATATACCTGTCTTAAATGGAAGCATTTTAAAGAATGTTTTTTTTTGCAGTCATCTGTATTTGGTGGTTTGATTGTTCACATCAAATCTTTATACATTGGTGTGGTTTTTTGTCTCTCTTTTCTTCATTTTTTTTTCTGTAGTATAGATGTATCTGTATGAAACCTATGCACTACGTAAAAATTAAAGTTGGAACATATGTGCCTGATAAACAGCCTGTTGCAAACTTACTGTATTTCAGGCTTGCTCCACTTGGATTTACAATTTATGTTCTTTTGAAACTGTTTCAGTAAAACTGGGATTAATTTAATACACATTTTATTAAAATTGTTTGCAGTAGGGTATGACAAAATCACAAAGCACAGCAGATACTGAAATTCCGAATTGCCTAGAGGGTTTGGGGCAACTAAAAATAATGAAGTCTGATTTCCACAAATATCCTGATTTCCTGGCCCCAGTAACCCAGTCTCAGATCACTGTTAGAGTGAAATGTCTTTTATACAATTCAGCCTTTCCTTAGACAATCTGATAGGTATATCATTAAATTATTTCCATGCAGCCACTGTGTTCAGACAATAAAATTCTCAGTCCAGCTCATTTTGTAAATATGCCATAGCTGTTCAAGGGCTCTCTGAGCTCATGTGATTGGATTGATGGCCCTCAGTGGTCAAAAGCTGGGAAAATTATCCTCCAGGATTTTTTTCCATCTGGTTTACATTGCTGTTCAAACTCTATGGATCAAAGAAAAGGCATTTTCTCTTTCACTGGGTTATCTAACACGAGCCAAAGTATTTTTGGGTCTGCTCGTGGAAAAGCTAGAGAACACCACTTTATGAAAACTACCCTTATTTTTATGACTTTCGAGTCACTTTTGAGTCATAATATGCAATAGCAGACACTGGGACCAGCCCTAAGAATGCAAACACGGGTTGGTGAGCAACGAAATCATTGCTCCGTGTTCATCTCGTCCTTAAGAGAAGTCTGTGGCACCCGTTCCTAGAGGGTTGCCCACAAGGTTACAGCAAACACAAGCAACTTCCTGGCTTCGTGCCTATACAAGTCAGCAGCAGAGCTATCAAACCCTTCTAGCACTTGTAAGACTATCCAGCTTTTCAGGCTTAGGCTGAACAGCAGCAGCATAGAAGAACCAGTCCAGCTCGTTGCGCAGAGCTTTGACTTGGAGCTTCAAAGGGAGATCACTCTGCTCTCCTGCCCCTTCATGCACTTTTCTTCTCGAGTTTCTTAGTTTATGTTTCGTTATGCCAACCGCTTGTCTTCGTCCTAACTTCTCACACACACTTCTCATTAGGTGCCGCCTAACCATGCTGCCTGGCTAGCAGAGCTGGGCTAGAAACAGAAAAAAAGAAATGCCTTTTAGAAAGGAGAAACTAAGGAAAAGATGATGCACAAGGAGCACAAGCAACCTCGAGACTCTTTGGCATCCTGAACTTCCCAGGAATGCAACATACAACTAGAAAAGTTTTGACAGGAAAACATTCCTTTCACAATATTATCCCCCCCGCCCCAAATTCTATTTTTTCAAGAAAAAGAACACTTTTACATTAGTCTGAGGAGAAGAGACTCTTCCTAAGACCAGCCCCAAGCAGACAAATCCTGAATAAAATAAATTTCAGCAATGGTAGGGAAACATTCTTTTGAGTTCAAGAGCTCACTACAGCCACTGACCGGAATATCACGTTGGACGTGATTGAGCTTTTTATTACAAATTGGATATGACTGAACAGATTAATGGGACATCAGAATCGAAAATAGAGATTTTGAAGAAAAAAACAAGACATGTGGAATACAGATGAGCAAACTTTCAAGCATATACAAGGCAGATTATGCCTATCATGGTGTGTATGAGTAAGATAGAAAGCAAAAAGTTTGCAGTTGTCCAAGGAAATGGAATACTTATTCTTGGAAATAAGTATCTTGGGAACCATGGAGGTTTCATTTAAAGATTTTGTAATGTGGAGAAATAGAAAATCTTGGAAATGGAAAATATTCGTATAAAGAGACAGCAAAGGAGCTGCTCTGTCTGAAAGCTGCCGTGCTGTGATTAGAGGCTGTCATCGAGGAGGGTGGGTTGGCTCCTTCCTCACTTCCCTTCAGGGCTGGAGTCACCTCCATCTTCTCGTGGGCCAGTCAAGTTGCCCAGGTGAGTGTGTCCTGCTCCCTCACGCCTTTATGTTTTTTCCAATTAAGAACAATTCTTAACAAAAGAAATTAACGTAACTAAAACATTCAACAGAAGAGTCAGCACAAAGACAGCCTGAGTTTGGCCATGTAGATACACACCAAGAAACATTAAATCCATGGTTTGTGGATGTGCATATGTTTGTTCAGACAACTCTGGCAGCAGTTCTGCTCTTTCAGCTATCCTGAAGTATCTCCATAACGAATACAACACATGATCTCACGTGCAGCATCTGTATTTTCTACATGGGGGCAATGACAAGCAACAGACCTCAGCTGGGTCCTGACGTTTTGCAGCAGCTGTGATTTGAACTACATTACTTCATAACCTAGAAATTACAATCAAGCAGTCTTACAGAAAAGAGGGTTGATATGGTTAAAATGAGATTTTGAAAACCTGATAAATTAGGTTTGCCTGGCTGCAGCACATTACCTTGCAGGGTAACACACTTGGGACTATCACCTGTTGTACTAGACTTGTACAATAAAAGTCTCAGAAAATGGGCCACTAACAGTAGAAGTAAGGGTATCGTAAAGTCTTACAAATACTATGAGAAGGTGAGACCAAAAAAATGAAGTATAACAGGCATAGGCCTATGCACATATAGAGTGTCAAAAAGGGTCCCAGAGGTAACTGTCTATAATGAAGCTGCTTGTGTGAATTGATTGCTAGGAAGCTGAACACAATTCAGAGCTCTGTGTTTTAACCCCTGCATGGCCCTGGTTTTGACTTCCAAAAGGTATGGCAGGAGCTGGGGAGGCTTTTAGGAACAAAATTATTAAGGACTTAAGTCAGAGGGGTGCCATAGGAAAAAAAAAAAAAAAAAGGCCCTTTAAAGCAGATGAGATTGATGCAGAAGCCCGTGTGGCACTGAAGGCTTCACGTGAGTGTCAGACGTATGACCAGCAACCAAGCTCCGTGTGCTAGTGAGAGGATCAGGGAAACACCATGAGAGGTCTCAGGTTTTTGCAAGTCCCAGAGCAATCACCTATGATCTTATTACACACTGAAAAAGAGCAAAGCAAAAGCAACATGGAGTCTAGAGCAAAAGGGCAGTTTACTGACAACAGGAACATGGGTTAATTTCTGCAGGAACTCTACAAATCCCAACTGAGATGCAGGGTGAACCAAAGGAGGAGAACAGACCTAGGAACAGGAGCAAGGCTTCATTGAATGAAGGTGAAACTAAGAAAACCCATCACACTCCTTCAGCATTTGCCAAATGAGTATAACCACCATCATTTTGGCCAGTGATGTTTCTTTAGGTCTAGAAAGAATAGGATCTGGTAAATAAAGCAGAACAAAAGTCTTCACAATCTCCAGGATTTGAAGAACTCCAGGATTTAGAATGACTGATAATGCACTTCATGTAACCTCTTTCGCTGCTTATGGAACAGCTAGAAATAGACTGAAGCTTAATGCGTTCATTAGCCATGCACAGGAATAAACCAAAAATCTTTTGGCTGATTGTGAATTGTTTATGGAGACTATTAATTACCTGCTATATCAGCGTGAGCCACCCCGGGAGCGCCACGGCTGCTTCCTGGCAGGATGAGCGAGGACAGCTCACAGTCGGAAAGGAAGGCTTAGGAAACTGGATTATCTTGAAGAAGACCGGCTGGAACAGGGAGGCAGAGGATTCTAAAGGATTAGATGTTTTAGATTCGTAAAACTTTTCTTGTGAGGGCAGTTAATGTTGCCTGATATATCCTTTAAAAAAAAAAAAGGCTTATTGGCTAGAAACCCAACTTGTCTCATTAATGGACAACAGTTGTGGGCTGAGAACTAGACAGAAGATGAGAAGTAGTCCTTGTTGAGCTTGGTATATCTGGTGATATGAAGAATAAAAAAAAATCCTATTGCATAAAATAAATATCACTGCCAGCTTACTGCAAATAGCTGTGGACAGGATCCTCAGCAGACGTGGGCTGTGCAGTGTTAGTGGCTCAAGGAGCAACAAGATGACTTTCTCTGGGTAGAGCGAGGCTCTGAGTCTTTGACATTAGCTGTTTTTACTTTGAGCTTGCAGGGGGAATGCTCAGATTACAGAAATTACAGAACTCTTTCCAGAAAGCCAACCAAGGCGCTAAGAAAGCTGTTTTTTAAAATAGAATGAATTTTTGCCCTTCAAAAGTAGAGAGCCTGGTTTGGCTGATGGGAACACCCTGTTCCTCCCAGAACCTCCCTCGCTGGTTTCTCCTCCAGTGCCGTGCAGGACAGCGGGGAGCGCTGAACATGGAGCTGGTCGTTGCGTGCAGGACAAGTGTCACCATCACCCATGTGTCACATATCCGTCACACCATGGCGCGGTGTGGAGCGTCACTCCGTGACAGGGTGTTGTGGAGGGGGTTCCCTGTTCCCTGCGGCTGCCAGCAGCTCAGCATTCCCAGCGCTGAAGCGGCGCCAGGGGAACCCCATCCTGTCGGCCTCGGAAGCCATTAACGCTGCCCGCGGGCTGCGGCCTGCAGCTCGCGCGGGTACCCGGCTGCGCGGGGCTGAGGCAGTCCCTGTCCTCGAGCACGTTCCCACAGCCGTGGAGCCGTCCTGGCACCGAGGCCGCTCGACGTGCACCTCCACAGGCCAGAGGTTTGCATTCAGGGCCCACGCTAAGCAAGGCACGAGGCCCGCGGCCTGAGCATTGCCAGCCAGGTCTGCGGGGCGTCTTCAGCAGACATTCAAGAGGCCTGAGATCCTCTTCTGGAAACCAGGGCTTTTCCCCAAGGACTTGTTCATCAAGCCCAAGTACCTCTTTTGGCCTTCCCCCTTCAGAGGATTTTCCTATCTCGTTGAAGCGAAAAGGATTTCTTTTTTTCCCTCTGGAAAAATGCAATAGAAGCAGCTAACCTCAGCCACATGGATCTACATTGCTAATATAGTTTTACTACATTATTGAAACCTGGTGGATTAGAAAGTCTGCTGCATGAACTAGAGTTTGCAGGTCTGTGCCAGAGACTCAAGAGGATACTAGTTTTAACTAATAATCATCCAATCTCATCCTTGCTGGCAGTGCTTGTATTCAAGGGATAAATTCCTCACAGCACTCAGGGCTCTCATTTCTGTGGTTTCTCTTTTTTAAAAAGCAGAATTACATGATTACATAATGCAGAAACACTTCCAGCTCATTACTATTATTAAAAAGCAAATAAAAACCTCAAGTTTAATTTAACCGGCGTCCATGCTTTGGGAAAAGGCCTAGTAAGAGGAAAGTGATGCATGAAAACCCCCTGTGGCCATTAGATCATGGCTCAAAAGCCAGGGGAAAGGATTCCCCACGTAAAGGGACACCTCCCTGCTATCAGCAGATGCTGGCAAGCCGGGCAGCAGCTTCAGGATCACCTCGGTGCGTGGGGCCAAGCAAAAAAACTACAACAGAAAAAAGTCTCATGAAACTTCCCTCAGTCGGTGAGCTGGGCAGAAGCCGCTTGCGACTTGCATTTTAACCCCGTGCCCAGTTTTAAGAGCAGCCCTGCTGAAACCAGCAAAAACCAGCAGCAGTGCTAATACCCCAGAAGAAGGAAGAAAACTGATCAGGCTGAATGGGGACTCTTCTTCCCACAGGGCAGGTTCTTAACTCGCCCGACTGAAAACATGGCTTGGCCAGGTAGATTTTACTCCTGCACACTCTGCACGTGCAATTTCTAAGGCACAAGCTGCATGTGCTCCCAGGGGTGGGAGCGGCACACAGGAAAAAAAATCAAAGGAGAAGCCATATATGAGCTAGCTTGTTGCTTCTGCGTTCAGCATGACCTTGCCTTGCATTCTTGCTCTTTCTTTCTGTACTAGACATGCTTATAGGGTCTCTTGACTGTTAAGAGGAGTGCTGTTATTTTTGTTTTAAGGTATATGGCAGGCATAAATTTCAGGCAGCTGTTGCTCCTGAAACCAACTACTGTGACCTCCTCCTCCTCCTCCAGCTCTTCTCAGATCCTCCATAATGAGGAAGAGGCTGGTCTGGCTCTAGACTGTCTGAAAAACAGCACCTGTTAGCAAGTCTGAGTCACAAACTGAAGGCATTTTAGACACAATACAGTTGATGGGTAGTTGCATACTCATAAAAGATCATTTTGTCAAGGAATTTTTAGCTAAAATACTTCCCATTACATATAACTCCCTTTTTACCAGTGGGAAAATGGGGGAAAAAAAAGTCTTACTGGTAGGGTGGCTTAAATCTCTGAACTCTTGAATTGAATTGCATTTCTTCTTATTTTGAAGCTCGAGGAGTTGCAGTTTCCTTTCTTTGCTGCACTGCATTTCACTGAATTGCTGCTCTGCATTTCCCCAAAAACACAGTGGGGTTTCTTCTGTGGTTAGCTCCCCGCTGCGTATCACAGGCCCTTTGATCATAGGTTAGCATAAGAGATGCAGTTCAGCCAGGGAGCAGTGCTCATAAAGAACTGGGGCAAGAGACCTCAGCCTAACTACAGACCCCAGGAGGGACCACAACAGCAGCAGGAACACAAGCTAGAACAGCACCCTGCAACTGTCCGCAAGATACTACCTTATAGTATTTTGACTGGCAAAAGAAAGAAAAAAATAACACATCTGAATTAACGCTTTCCTTCCTATGAAACAGAATTTCAAGCTTTTCACTCTAACCAAGGACATTCATTCTTTTGAAATCATTTGGGTTCTCCAATGGATAGAGCTTCCAGTTCTCTGGAGCTCCAGTAAGGGCCTTCTGCTGCTCCCTGCCTGGCAGGGGTGGTGGGAGGACACCCCCAGGCAGCTGAGGAGCTGTTCTCCAGAGCCACTGGTCACCTCTGTTTATGTAGTTTCAGGAGAATGCACCTCTTATCCTATGTGTGCTGGGCATGCACATACTGAGCACCAGCAGTATGGCATTTAAAAGCAACAAAACTAATTTTAAGGAATAATGTTAAGGTTGAAAACAATATCCCCATAGCTGCAGCCCTGAAGGTGCTGACACTGCAGTGAGTCACGGTTTCCATGTCCTAAGCACAGGACGAGGAACCACCCCATTGAGTGGGCATCAGAATCTTAATTCCATCAGGAAAAAGCCCACTAAAGGAGGAGTCGTTCCATAATTAGTTTGGGCAGGACGGGTAACCCCAGGGCTTAGCTAGCTCCTTGGCAGGGTGCATTTCGCAGGCTGCCAATGACACCAACTCACGGTCTTCAGCAGGGTCCTTAGCCAGTTCTTCAAACCAAGAACTGACAGTTATTATTCCTGGCAGGGGGCTCGGTTGTGATGGCTGTATGTATGGGAAAGGGATATCATTAGAAGTTGTCAAACACAGACATTTGGACCCTTACGAAGTAGGAGACCAAGTCTGGTCCAGATTTCCTGCGGCAGCAGAAGCAAGTACAGAGCAGCAATACAGCTGCCCATCTCCATAGGGCTGACCTACAAAGAGAATTTCAGTGTCTCAGGCTTTCAATCAGCTGAATTTCCAGGATCACTACGACCAGTTTTAGGGAGAGTATTTCCCCTCACTTTTTAAATTTCAATTCAATTTTAATTTCAAAGCAGAAAGATGCAAGCTGACCAGCCACAGATGGAGGGAAAGGGCAGAAAGTTTGCAGACTTACTTCTTTTGTGCAGACAACAAGCAGCACAAACCACAGAAGTGCCCAGCTTGCCTTCTCAAGAAGAGTGATAAAACCCTGCAAATGAGTGTAATACAGGGCTTCCTTCTCTGTTACAAAACCTGTTTCCCTTCCACTATCTCCCTCGTTTTAGCCAAATACAGATGGAATAAAATTCTTTTGTGATAGAAACTGGAGAAGAAGCTGAGACAGAGGTAGAAAATCATATGATCTAACTTCTGATACCTCTCAATAATCTTTGATGTTCCGACTTTTGTAATATATATACTAGAGAGAAAGACGGGGGCATCTCCATAGGGTGTCAGTATACTTGGAAATCTCGCCTGCTATAAATCACCTTCTCAATAGCAAAAGCATGTCTGTCTCTCTCCATTAATAATGTTAAGGCTTAAGAGCATAATCAGTGCCAGAAGTTTTAGTGATACCAGGTTCTCTCCTCTTTGCAGTGTTAGAGCTGTGGACCAGACCATTCTCTGATCTTCCATAATCTTTCCAATCTTATCTCTGTTGCCAAACAGGAGAGGACACAGTTCACACCCAGCCTGTGATAAGTCACAGGTATCAAATACGCACACAGCATGAAACAGCTCTCCAAGGAAAGACGAGCCAAAGTCAGTAAACATAACAAAGTCTTCTACACAGAGAATGACTCACCAAAAACAGCTTTGGCCATCATACAAGCATAGGAACAGTTCTATACTATCCCCTAGGTGGGATAATATGTCACCACTATGTTATTAGAGCACTCAAAGATAACTGACAGCAATACATACACAAATAAAACAAGCAAAACCATCCCACCTCCTGCTAGAAGATCTATTGCACTACACCAGATGGCTGGCTGGCTGACAAGAGGTAGCCCACCTCAAACAGGCAAGAATTGAATACAAAAAGGCCGAGAATGCAGTAGCTTTCACAAGGCCGATGTGAGGCTTTCTGGGCACGTATGCCCCTCTCCAGGTCTGGAATGGAAACAGCAAGCAGGAACAGCCATGCTAAGCTACATGTCTTACACTGTGCCCTGCACACAGCCTACACTGTGCTTGATCCTCAGTGAAAATTTAACCTGGAGACCGACGGCGAAGTGGGAGCTGGTACGTGCCCCTGCTCTGGAGGTGCCCCTGCTTGGGCAGCTGCAACTAGAGCGGAACCATTTCTTTATCTGCAAAGACAGCTGCAAGAAGTGGGTCAGTCGGTAATTTTTAAGCCTAAAACAAAAGATAAAAGCCAAATGGAAATGGACTTCTCAAAACTTCCCTCCTTTGAACTGCCTTGCTCTTCAGGAGTAACAAAAGTTTCATCCCGACTACAGCTATGAATGAAAAGCTCTTTTCTTAAAATCCTTATGTGAGAAAACCAGCTAATCTTTTCTCCTAGTTTTAGTCTACCTAACCCCAAAATATGTAAACATAGGACAAGAAGGAGGAAAAAGGAAAAGAAAAAGGATCTTTAAACTCTAGGAACATTTTTTTTTCTGCAGTGAACTCAGAGTGACTGAGGTTCCTAACAAAAGTTCAGCTTGTAATATTTTCCATTGCTTATGGTTCCTGTCTGAACTTCCATTTTGTGGGAATACACTTGGATCATTGCTGACCTGTCTCTGGAAAAGGCTCGCTGTATTTTGGCTTGGCTTCCTTCCATTTCTGCTCCTCTAAGTCTGTTCCCCATTTCAACATCTCTTATTGCCACATTCCCAAACATGTTACACAAGCCTAAAGAAGCAATTTATAGGAATATTAGTAACTCAGCTGTGACCAAACAAGCACTTTTCCCTTCTAACAAATCATTTCTCCTGGGAACCATAGTTATGCGGTTGTTTGCTCACTTGTTTACAGCATTTCACTGGATGTGATATTTAAACAGGCAGATGACTCAAAGCAGCATAAATCTGTGAAAGTCTCTGCAGCAGCTTTCAAAGTAAAATCTGGCTGGAAATATTCTGTGAAGACTTTTCCAAAAGTGCCTGGAAGACTGCTCTATACGAACACGTAAGCTTCCCATAGCCGGCCAAACCGTGCCAAGTGCACGTACTCAGAGAGCCTGCTTTGATCTTTATTGCCTGAGGCAGCACCATCCAAGATGAGAATCTGCAAGCGCTCCGGGAATGTGCCCCATATCCAAGAACAGGGCACTTTTGGAACCCCAGCAAATGCAAGGACAGAGGGAAGGTTGTATAACTTCACCCAAAACTGAAGTTATTTGTAAATGACAAATAGCACAAAAGCAGTTTCACCCAATACCCTGAGATTCACAATTTTTGTCTGAACTTGCAACCTCTATTCCCTTGAACTCTGTCTCCCACGGGATACAAGTGGTCAGATTTCCAGGTCAAGAGCAATGGCTTTTGGTGTATTCTGTAACAAAATTGTATCAAGTTCAAAGTTAACTCCTTGGGAAAATGAGGACTCCTACCCTGTACACTCAAACCCTGAGCCACAGCTAAGCCCTAATTTTTTTGCCCGCCTCTCCCCAGAACAAATCTTCCGATTCATAATATTCTAATTCATAATATCAAGCGGATTTTGCTGACACTCAGTTTCCCCTTTTACCCTCCTCTACACCCATATAACGGAGCTGGCCAAGGGGCAAAGGTGGGGTATCCACCTGCTGCAGCTTAAAGCCTGGCACATAAGGGATGAACTAAAATGAGCTAACACGTGTACTAATCTCAGCAGTCAGTCATTTAGTAGAAAAGGGTAAAAGGGGGGGACAATGGATGCAGCAGAGGCAGCTGAGGGTCGCCTGGTGCCCATGTGAAGGGGAAGCATGGGTGATGGAAACAACTCACCTGTGGTCACACCAAAAGGGGCCTCACGGATAGGAACGGGCATTTTTCCATACAGGGCTACCCAAGCACCCCAACAGCCTGCTCTAGGTGCAGTCAGAAGCAGATTTGAGCCTTCTTTGCCCCAAAGCAGTGAACAGTCTGCCAAGTAACAATAGCATATGTCACCACAGACAGGTCTTCATTAGGAAGAAACAGTCAGAAGATGTAGGCAGAGAAATACCTTGTAGTCACTGTGACATGGGATTACCAATAATAACCTCAGGCTGCGAGCATGGGTACAGAGTAACTCCCCCGCACCTGCATCTGAAGTGACACACATGATCCCCACCATACGTGACTCCTTGTCTGCATCCCAGCCCATCACGGATGTCAGCCAGACTCCGGCCACTTGTCAGTTACGTTTTGTAACAGCTTGGCTCTGGTTACACGCAGTTACTGTGTGCCATTTAAGCAGGGATCGTTGGGGACGTGCACGTATGGGTAGGGTTTTGCCCGATGTGCCCTCACTAGCTCAAGGGAGCTCAGTGAGCTGTTTGCTTGAGCTCATTTGGCCTGACACTTTTATTTGGCCTCCACACACATATACAACCTCTTTATCTACTCTCGCTTTCAGAAATAAAGCATGAAGAAAAAGCTGTTCTTTAAAGACACAAGGTAAATGTGAGAGGTTGATGATGCACAAGGCAGGGGCTGCAGGGAGAAGCTGGGGGCCGTGGGGTGCAGGGACAGCGCAGGCTGCTTCCCGCGAAGCCGAGGGGAATTGCGGCATCCACCTCCAGTTCCTAAGCATCAGTACTAGCGAGTGGGCTCCCTTCTGCCTCTGCCAGCTTTCCAGTTCTTCCCAGGGTAGAACTGACAACCACGTAGGCGGCAACAAGGGAATGAGTAGGCAAACTAGATGACATGTGTTTATCAAAAAGATTGGACAGAAAATTCCCACATCCTCTACAAGGGCTAAAATTGCTGAAGAATAACAGAAGAGGCAGGACTACAAAGGCACGGTAAACCCATGAAGAACCCTCACTGCCCAAACTGGGGACAGACAGAAGGTCAACAGGAGAAAAATTCAAGATGAAGGCCAGAACTGTGGGCGATTAGGAGCTTGTGGGACAGAGGAAAACTAACTCCAAGCCCTCCTCTGTGAACTTTCTGGGAAATACAGAAGTTAATGAAAAACTGCCGTACCCAGACTCCAAACAAAGACGTACAGATGACCTGTGCCCACACAGTGTGATCCATCAAGTTGCGATCTTTCCACAGCAACAGATACTTGGACTTCCCCCGTAAAAAATCCCGTTTTATCTAAGTTCAAGATGAAATACAGTATATCATAACACACCAGGACCTTAGTGGATGTATCACAGAAATACCAGAGATGAAATTGGGAACATCTTGCCTGAGCTTCTTCCTGCAAGAAAGTTTGGCTTATCATCACTAAAGCAAATGCAAGGAAAATGGCTCACCCAGTGTCTCCAAAGTGCTTTGAGGAGCCATCCCCATGCAGGAATGTCCATCGGAAGCTGTGGTGGCGCAGGGGGAGGTTCCGTGGACCTGTCCAGCACCATTCTCCAGTTTTCTGGTTATTTCCTTTCCTGTATCACATGGATGCCAGGAAAAGCCAAGGAAAGACCATCCTCTGTTCAAGCAATGTGCATGCCTTGCAAACGATATAATTTCTTACCACAGGAAGCCAGTGTCCCAGTACACAAGGCAAAACCCATTCCTCTCTTTCAAATGACTAATTCCTTCTCAAAGAAGAGCTAAGAATCAAACACCACCAACCACTAAACCTGTTTGCCCAGGATTTGCCTCAGAAGCACAGGAGACCTGAGTGCCACTGCACTCAGTAGACACAAGGTTGAACTTGACAGGAGCAAGTCCGGTCTGGAACAGGGCGCGCAACCTACAGAACGGGAACAAGGTCAACCCAGGAGACGGGCAAGGCTGTGGGGAAGAGTGCAGGACTGCGGGCCCCATGCAGAGTGAGGCATCGTGTTTGGAAATCAGAGCTGCTCCAAACTGGAAAGAGGGAAGAGGCTGAGAAGCAGGCCTGCTTTGGCTTTGCCTTTGGCCGGGCTGGTGCCACAGCAAGCGCATTGGAGCTCTGTGTTCTGCTCCAAAGCACTTCCCACACAGCTAGTCCTCTTGCCCCGGAGAAGCTGTTCAGAAGGCAACTCCTCTGGTGAGCTGGCCCTATCTAACCCCCATATTGAAGTGAAAAACAACACTTTGGTTGCCCATGCTTGACTTTTTCTCATCTTCAGCAGAGAAAATATTTTATTTTCAATGCATTTTCCAAACACTCTTCTCCCCTCCATGACAGGTAAGGAGGACAGTTGGTTCACATCTTGCCTAAGACCATCAGGTTGAGAAGGCTTATGTCTAGATCTTCAAAAACTTTGCTTGATTGTGGGTAGCAGAAAGGAAAACATGAAATCAGCTCCTTTCATTGTGATGTGCATGAATTTGTGATATTCACAGTGTGATTCTGGCCGCAGATCCCTAGCTGTTCTCGAGATGATTGACTTATAGGAGTACTCAAGTTTAAAACAGCCTCCTTTCAACCACGTGAACTCACAGCCTTGAGGCTTCAAAACACTTAATACCCTTGGCAGTCAGCTAAGAATAAGAAGGTGGTTTTTGCTTTTCAAAAAAAAAAAAAAAGTTCCTGTTTTTGTGAGAGTTCCTGTTTTTCTTTCTACTTAAACACAATAAGAGGGATAGGAGAACAGCAAGAGTTCCCCCAAAATCACATGGATAATACAATTCCCCAAATAAGAGCTCCAAGCACTCATATGATCCCAGGGAGTGAACAGATCTATGTTTACCTCTGCTGAGGTCTGAAGTTCAGGGACTGAGGAGTCCTCAGGTCACTCTCCCATTGAATCTCCACCATCAGCGTCCATGAACAACAGAAATACCACGATTCTGTGAAAAGACAAACGTATTTGAACTTGACTTGCCACTTCCTTGTGGACTATGTGATACCTACCTTTATATGGAATTTAACTTCCACAAGTAGAATATTTTTAATTCATGAAAGGTACCCACACTTTTAAAATAATAATCCAAGGAAAGGATGAGGTTTTTGTCATTTAGGTCCATGGAAATTTGCTAGATGTAGGGCCACCTCCTAACTGAGAGTTTTGCACGTTGGCTGTTTATAGTAAAGAGTGGAAACCAAACAACAATAGTGAGCATTTTGTTAACACCTTTCCTGGGGATCTTCAATTAATGCTGGTATGAAGAAACCATTAATTTTCTGATAACATCTGCATCCCAGTAGTTACATTTTCCTTGGGCACTTAAGATCCACAAAATGTTTACTGTTTGAAAAAGATTAAAACAAGGATAATTATTCACACCTATGCAGGCCATAATTTTATTTGGAAGTGAATTAATAATTACCAGCCTGTTTTCAGGCAAGCTGGAAGCTGGACAGCTATGTGCCATATCCCAAGGGCACCAGAAACCACAAAGAGTTGGAGGATCCAGAAACACAAAGCAAGAAAAAATATTTGACATTCTGTTTGAAGTTAATAACAAATAACAAGGTAATGTTAAAGGGCTTATGACACTGCAGAAAACCAACCAAATATATTAAAAAAAAAAAAAAAAAAAAAAAGCCCCGGCATTGTAATTAATCCAATCTCCTGGGATTTTTTTTTAACATCATCAAGGAATATTTCTGTCAGCTACCAGGGAAGAAAATTCCTCTATTTCTTTTGAATCTTTTATTTCACTTAGCATCATATATCAGAAGAATTACAGGATATAGTGAATAACTGCTGTCTACCTCTGAATAACCCTGTCTACCATCGCTGCTACTCTTTGTTTGGTGGATCTCTGTCACAGAACTCCCTCCAAGTCATTTCTTCTCCACAGCTATCTATCTAGCCATGCCTTGACAAGGAAGCCGTTTATATCCTTGACCATCTCTGTCTACACGTGTGTTTTCGGCTTTGGTTATCCCTTTCTTTGACAACAGAGCATGACAACATGAAGCAGGCACATCATTGACTCACATAGTGTCATATCGGTTTCCTATTTGTTTTTAACTCCTATCCTTTTCCTAAGGGTGGAAACTTTGTCTATTTGACTGTCACAGGACATTGAACTGATTTGCACAGAACTGTCCAGGATTACTCCAAGATCTTTTGATATCTCATATCCAGTTCAGAGCCTATTACTGTACATATAAAATTAAGGCTGCTTTCCAAGTGTACTTCTTAGCTTTTATCCACACTAATTGTCAGATAGCATGTTATCATCTACTTAGTTATAAAATGAAGCCTTCCATCCCTATTTTAAAGTAAGCTGTTTTTTCCCTGAGCCTTTTTCATCATTCTCCCCTTTTTCCAGATCACCATGAGCCACTTGGGCAGCCCTCATGCCACTATAGACCTCTAGGAGATGCAAACAATTCCTTTCCCTTCCCCATGAACATATTCCCAAACTTTGAGCAAGATTCAGCACACTTCAACTCCCAGGTCACATCTGCCAGCTTCATATAGGTGTCTTGAGTATCTCAGACCATCCCAGTGCCTAGTGAATGCAACGCTTTGTGTCCTGTGTTTTAACCATCTCATCACACAGTAGTTTTGTTTTCTGAATATTTATAACACAATAATCACAAGAGACTGTATCAACTTCTTTCACATTAGTAATTGCTGTAGGTATAAAATTAATAGATTGTGATTAATGAAACAACCAATACAATCAGGAAGACTTTCCTACTAGACCTTATTTATGTGTCCACTTAGTCTACTTTTTACTGCAGTTTCTAATTTTATCTTAATCACTAATTTCCAAAGCCTCCTGAAATAGTTTTGTACATTGAAGTAATTCATACCTGCCCTTTCTTATCCCTCTGGTACCAAAGTGGTTCTAGGTGCTATTTTACACTCAAGTGGTTCTAGTCTTCCACACTAAATGCTGATGCAAAGACCTCGACTAATCCCTGTGCTGGTTCAGCATGAACTAATCCACAATTAATCCACAAGCCCTTCATGTAAACGGGACAGGACACATCCATAACGCTTGGTCTAGGCCCCATTTTTTCCTTAAGAGCTACAGCCACAGCAGCAGCTCCTGCTGGGTAGGCACAGTAAAGAGTGGCCACAAAGCTCTTCTATCTGCCTGCTTTGCCTCTGGTCTGCAAGCAAAGCTGCCACTAAGCTACAGCAGCCAGTGGATTTTCTGGGCAGCATTGGCGCTGGGGTTTTACTGCTCCTGCTACCTCAGCAAAGGGCTCTGGCTCCTCACTGGCGCTGCCAGACCAGCTGAACTCGTAAGCACAGGCTGGGCTGATGTTTCAGGACTTTCCTCTGGTTGCTGCAGGACCAGCAGCAAAACCTTAGCTCTTCACAGCTCTGTGACCTTGTTCCCAGCTTTGGTCTCCCTTCATTTCCCTCTTTCTACTTGTGTTTTACAAAACCAGTCCCAGCTCCTTAAACATCTGCCTCCTATAGTGCCCACACTGGACACAAGGCACCAGAAAATAGGAGAGAGATGGATCCTATCTCTGAATTTCACTGGTGACACAGACAGGAAAGCTTCTCAGCAATGTCTAACTAACCCATAAATCATCAGCATCTCTACAAATTCAAATCTTACTGTGAATTCAAAATGTGAGGAACTATTCTCATGAGTTAAACAATGTGCCCTTTTGATTAACAAATAGCAGGAACAGTCATGTTCAAATATAGTGTCATGTAAAGTTGTTTCAGAGAAGAGACTGCTCTTGCCCACAAGAAAGTCTATAGGCAGATGGAATTTATTCCTCTATAGGGATCTTATTTCTCCTTCACATCAGATGCAAACTCTTCTCTGTTACTGAAGAGATTTACACATAACTTTTCTGGTAAGATACTTGAATCCTGTGGTAAAATATAGACGAGGTCAAATTTTGGCCAAAACTAGTGTGTTACTGCAGATTATTCCTAGCCTTAGCCAGTAACATATCACACAAATGCATTAGGACATTTTCCTGGACTATGATGTCTTGATACTTACTGGAACAACTACAGTATAAACGAACAGAAAGGCTTTCCCTGAGGCTGACCTGCAACTTGGAATTGTCTCAGTTCCTTGAACTTCATTTGCAGTGCACACAAATAAGCCCAAACATCAATACTACAGATCTGTCACTTCCTCCAGTGCTCATTTATGAGTAATATGAAAAGACTACTGAGTAGATCAAGCCTCCACAGACCCATGCGTGAACACATCTTACTTTTACATCTCTGTTTTGTAGTTAGATTCATTAGATCTCTTTTGGGCTTAATGCTATTTTGAGTATCTGGCTTTGGTCCCTGCCTTCCACCCACCAGTCCCACAACCTAGAAGCAGCAAAATCTGGGATGAAAGTCCCAGAAAGTATGCTGACAGTTGGGAAGGTGTCTATGGCTCATCTCAGCCTGCAAGGTAGTGGTAAGCAAGGACTAGTTCTGGAGGGCTTTTCTTCATGCTAGAGAAGAGCGATGTGAGGAGCAGTGCTAGCAGAAGACTGAGCAGTTGGGTGAAACTGCCTGTTTTGAACCTTCAAAATTTCTTTAATGGTAAGACCGGTGTTGCTTCTGTGCTGCAGGAAGCAGCAGGCAGGGAGGGCAGATGAAGGCAGACCAGGCCTCACACTGACTGCAAGGAGCGCACGGAGTGTGCGGTCCGGCTGATGAGAAGGCAACTCAACCTTCCCATGGGAGCTCAAGAATCCCGAACGCTTCGCGCCTTGTGCAGCTGGTGCAGCTCGTTTCCTGTGCTCTGGAAAGCGGGGCACAGAGCCGACAGCCAACACCAAGGCAGCGAAGAGCAGCTCCCAAAGGAGCTGCCACAGCAGCACAGAGCGCACATGGGGCCACTGTGGTGGCTCCAGATGGCCACCAAAGGCTGGGTCACTTGACAAACTCGCGCAGGAACACACAGAGGCCCAGGTATTATCCACACCCGTGGTACAATCCCATCACCCTGGCACTATGTGATTTCAGAAGACTTAAGAACATAACTGTGCACCTTGGAGGCATCATTAAATTACTAGGCTGTTGTGGCTGGACCCAAACCCTAGGTAGAAAGAACAGAATCAGACATTCATGACAATATGAATACACCTGCCACTATGCTGTGGTGGATTTAAAGACAAAATGTGATCAAATGTTTTTCTGGAGGGAGGGTTGAGGATAGGGCAGGAGATTTCAGGCAGGTGGATACTTCAGCCCAAACATCAAGAGGAAAACTGCGGATGTTACAGGGCTTATTTTCACACGCAGGACTCAGGCTAAGATTCTATATAACAGATGGTAGTTTCTGAATCATCAAGCATTACTATTTGGCAACAAGTTTGTTCTCTATCAACAGTTTTTCAAGGAATTCTTGTCACAAACTTTGTGGAAGCACATTCAATTGCAGAGTTTCTCAGCTGAAAAACAGAGCCCCAAATAAATGTACACAAATGCATATTTGAAGAAAACATCTAAAGTAAACTTTGCTTGAGTAAGAAAACCAAACCTGCAGCCTAGATAATCATCTTTTTTGCCTATTTCCAGATGATTTATGCTTGTATCTAACTATCTCCAAACAGGTCAAGTTGTTGACTTTTTGGGTAGTTTTCACTAAACTCAAGAGGAGAGTTCATTGTTAACATCAATATCTAGCACTGCAAGTGATTTTTATCTTTAAAATACACGTTTAAAAGCCCACATTTATAGTTTGATTTTCTCATAGCATTATTATATCCCTCACCAATCCAGCAGACACAGGCTCAGATACACAAACCCAGATACACAGAAGTATTCAGGCACTTAATACACTTCCCAGTTTATTCTGAGTTTGGGGGACATTAAGTACCAAAACACTTTAAAGGCTGTGGCCCTGTGGATCTTTGCAGGGCTATCAGAGGAATCATTCCCAGGGACAGGATTAGGTCACCCCAGCTCCAGCCCCATCCTCAGTTTATTAGGCTATAACCTTTTCTCAATTACATCAGCAAAGTTAATAGAAATAGCACATGACCTTTCTAGGATAAGGCTCTTTATCACTGCAGCCTCCCCGGGAGTCACACTGCCCAGTGTGCAGATCTAAGAATAGACAGCATTCCCACGGGGATATAACCCGTAGGGCTCTGTGCACTGAGGCCTCAGAAGTGCCAAATGAGTCACCGTCTGGTCACAAGCAAACAAGCTGTGTCCAGCAAAACAGTCAGGATAAGTTGTCTGAATAACAACTACGTGTCTTAAATCCAAAAGGAGAAAGAAATGGGAGAGGGCGGGCAATAGCCAAATGGATCATGCGTTGGGAAGCGAGGCTGCTGTTTTTGCCTCTGTGGCACCTCGTTCTGTTTGCCAAGCACTTTATTCCTATCCTGCAAGCACTGTGGGTAGGAAGAGAAAGGAAACTATGAAAGGCAAGAGACTGTTCACAGGTGACCAGTATTGTCTACTTGAGCAAGAGTAAATGCAGGAGAGTGGAAAAGACGGTTCTGCTTAGAGCAGAACCGACCTGCAGAGTTAAAGCATCTCTCACAAGGTACAAATTTTTCTTCCTCCTGCTGTATCAGGCCATGCAGCTTATCAAGTGGCAGGCAAAACCTGCCAGATGAAATGCTCCTTTCTCAGCAGGAAGCCACATCCAGACCCACTCATAATAGAAACCAAAGTCTTCAACTGTATTTTGTAAGCAAAGCTGTGGCTTTTAGGCATGCATCTAGAAAGTGATGATTCTTTTCAGAGCTGTCCTTTAAATCATCATTTTGGGCCCAAAGCTGCATTTTTAAGGAGCAGAACCAATGCATCATGTTACATTGAAGAAAGCCATTCCTTTCTAAGTGAGGAAAAATACTTTCCATTTATTCAGGTTTTGTCTACCAAAACAGGACTTTGCCACCTTGAGGCTACAGGCTGATGTCAAGGTTGCCACTATCACATCCTGTATTGTCCTGTACAGAAGATACAAGTGGTTTGGGAAAAGAAACAGTCAAAATCCACTACACTGCAGACATAAATAAAGGAGATCCTTGCAAACCTTTCAGATTTGCTTTCAGAAGTTAGGTTTTTCTCTACAATGTTCTTTTTGAACACTTCATTTTTACTTTAAACTGCTGACGATTCTTTGGCCAAAATGAAATAAATATATATATATATATATATATATATATATATATATGGCTGATTTAAGGAATGGCAGACATATTAAAGGCTAGCATCATAGCCTAATCTACATTGCAAAAAAATCTATCTTGGCCCTTCTGAAACTCATGGAGTTTGTCATTCATTCCCATAGGGGCAGGACTCCACCCATCAACTGGAGGTATTTCTAAATAACAAGAGGAGATGACCAGCACAAAAACACATTAGATAACATGCTTGAAATAGAACTTCAAACTGTGGTTACACAGAGGAATTACACATTCATGTAGCTTTGCTGGTTGAGGGGCTTGGAGTAAAGGTATGTTAAACACTTTTCCAAAATCCAGCTTCTTAAGCTCCCCTTTTGTTACTAGGTAGATCTACAGAATTTCCCTCTCATCAGAGCCAGCCCCTTGAGAACTCTTCTTTCTCTGTAACGTTTATAATGCGACTGTCTCCTTGGTCAGCAAGAAGTCCAGAAGCTCCAGGCGTTGAAAGGTTCAGGCTGTGTTTTGCAGGGAAGCTGACAGCAGATGCTCCCTCATGGTTTGGAGCTGCCAAGCTTTCCTCTCTCCTGCTTTTGCACCAAATTGCGCAGACCCTGCTGCACCTCACCTTGCTCCAGAGCTTTGGCTAGCAGGACTATCAACAGCAGCTCTTGCAGTGACCTCAGGGACTACTACCCAAACAGTCTGGGTCTTGTTTTTAAAGAAGAATCACAACTTTTTTTTTCCCCTCTCTCATTTTTTTTTTCAGTAAGTAGGAAACAGAACAAAACATTGACTCACAGGCTGGAATAGAGCTCTGGATCCCAAAAGGTCTTTGAAAGAAATGGGTGTTTTCTTCCCCTGAGAGACAGATTGAATAACTTTTATTATGTAGCCAATCAATATAGTATGTTCCAGTTCTTTTTAAAAGAGAAGCAGCTCAGAGTCACCTTGCTTTTTTCCTTTATTATCCATTTTCACACTCATGTTGTCCCAACTTCAGATACTGTAAAAGGCAGCAACTCAGCTAAGTGCTGCTGCAGTTTCCACAAAAGAGGACATGAGAAATTCAATATCTTTCTAGTTTCTTTTCCTTCCAATATCCCATCAACCATCATTACCTTTCTTCATAAACAGCATCCAGATGTTAATAAACATGTCAGACGTACTGTTTTTCAACAGCATAACCTTTTCCTTTTCAACATTTTCTACCATTTATTTCATCTACACTGGAGCCGCTGTTCCTTGCTCATGTTTCCAGCTCACCACAAAATATGCTGTATGAGTGTCAAAGGAAGAATTCCTTTAATCTGAACTGAAACAACATTCATTTGCTATAAAACCAAAGAAACAGATCCTGCATTTCAATTTATGCTTATTGGAGCTTCTGCTAAGAATTTTTTTTTTCTGGATGGGAATTTAATTTGGGGCATCACAGTGTGTTCCTGTCGGAGTTCAAAAGTGAACGTTTATTTTCAGAATCCAAAATAACAGACTGAGGATTTTTTTTTTTAAATAACCTTCATTCAGTTCAAAATAGGCCCCCAACTCTTGAGCTATGGCTTACATCTCAATCAAGATCTGATAAAGATGACAAATGGCAGAAGTACAACATGCAGCACCTCACACGAAAGATTTGGAGTGCCACTGGTTAGTCTGAACATATTAGTGCTCTGAAATTGTAAATAAACTTCAGACTTAAAATCACTTTCATCAGTCAAGACCAACTTGCAGAAAAATTTACTAGCTATATAGGGAACATGAGAATAGAATATTTACATAGTCAATCTTAGGCCCAATTCCCACACTTTCCTGTATTGTGATAAATGCAGTTGCTTTCCCTTGAGTTCAATGGGCTCTGGAGGTGTACAGACTACTTCTACGTCTGTGTAAAGTACCTAATAAAACCAAGAATAATCTCGGTTTTAAACTCACTTGCCTGACTGTGTTTTGCGCCACAGGCACAAGGCCCCCTGCAGAGGGTTGACAACCTCGTCTCAGATTAAGCGCTGTTTAACTGAGTGGACGCGTGGGGCTCATCGGCCCAACTGCAGGACCAAGGAGAGCCCAGAGCTCACCCTGAAGCGGAGCCATTTCAGGGGCTGGCGCCATGGCCGTGAGGCGGGCACCGCAGAGTGGACGGGCCGCAGGCCGCAGCTCTGCGGACGAGGCCACCAAGCCTCGGCCTTCGCGCCCGGCGCTCCCCTCAGGGCAGAGCTGCCCCCACAGCGGCTGCCCCGCGTCAGAAGGCCCTCCTTGGTTCATACATTACACCTCCATCCCCTCTGTGAGCATGGGGCTCGCCTGCAAGGGCAGCACCCCCGGGGACGCTCTGTGCTGCTCAGCATCTCCCCGGTATCGGCTCGTGG
This sequence comes from Rhynchotus rufescens, assembly GCA_032273925.1. Taxonomy (NCBI): domain Eukaryota; kingdom Metazoa; phylum Chordata; class Aves; order Tinamiformes; family Tinamidae; genus Rhynchotus; species Rhynchotus rufescens. The sequence continues at coordinate 42,086 of JAVCKT010028687.1, forward strand.
CGAGCTGGAGACTGGCCTGGCTCTGGAGGGCAGCAGAAGAGGGAAAACATGGATAAGGCAGCAGCACTGGTGCTCGTGTATCTCACACGTTCCCTTTTCCGATGCCAGCAGCCTTAAACTGGCTGGAGTGACTGAAATAGTTAACAACCCACAAGGAGGCTGCAGGGGAGCCAAGCCGGGATAGATTCAACTATACGAAATCCAAATGGCAAAAGCTCTGGTCCAGCTTTATGCCTTTACTTCTCTAAGGACTTTACAAATGAAAATACTATAAAAAACTTAAGGGAGTCCGAATAAATGAAAGTGAGAATTATTATTATAACAGTCTCTGGGGTCTCCTGTCAAGTCTGAGATCCTGGGGAACAAAGTCCTTCCCTCAAACAAGGAACAAGAGGAACAAGAAAGGAAGGGAGGAGAGAAGTGAGGCAAAGAAAAGCGCAGGAGGGAAGGACAGAGCAGCCTGTGACCCTAAGCCTCATGCTTCGCTCCAGGTGGGATCCCATGACAGCAAGTCAGGAGAAGAGCAATCCACAGAGACCACTGGGGTTACAACCTTCTGCCCATGCCACACTTTGAATGTTGATATCTGTTTCCCTAAGAAAGCTGCTCATTTTCCCGGGAAATTTAGAGTGCTCTTTCCCACCCCACTCTCTAACCTAAAATAAAAATATTAGCAGGAACACCAAGCAAGACTGTGGTGCAGGCAGTAGCTATTCTGTTACGACAGGATAAAGGAAAGTTGGTTGTGATGCAGAAGGGACTGTGAGAAAGGTCTCCAGTATTTTGGTTTGTTTTCAAACAATTTGTGGTCCACGGCTGAGTATTTCTTCAAGGAAACAATGGGGTAGAAAGTAACCGCTGACTATACACAGCAAGGAACCAGAAGCTATCGGGTTACGTTTCCACAGACAGGCAGCATTAGAAGTTAGAACAATTCTGACGCAATAACACAAAATGAAAACAATTTCAGGCTTTGAGAGTGCAGTCATTGCTTACATTCCTATTCCCATTTGTTTAACTGTTTGTTTCTTCCCAGGAGTAAGATTTAAAATAATTGACTAGTGTCGTTACTTGCAGTTGGAAAACTTTGTTCCCTTGTGGCTGATTCTGTTTGCTTTCTTTCCCAGTGCAATATCTATCACCAACTTCATCATTTACACTCCAAATAATAACTCCAAAGGAACCCATACAAGGAAGAGTATCAAGAGATTATTGGAGATGATTCTTAAAAAAGGGAAAAGCTCTAAACTTCAGCTAATAGGGAACAGAGAGCATTTGCTGTCAGTATCAGAACTGTGGAGAACAAGGACAGGTCTGCAAGATACTTTCTAGCTCTGCAAAATCACTCGAGGCCTGGCAATAACCCTTGGGTTATTTCAGGACTTCACAGACACATAAACAAGACTGGATTTTGTCTGCTGGAATGAGGGGTTGGAATCATCAAAGGTTGAGCTGCCCCTCCCATTGGAAGGTTTTAAGGTTTTAATCTAAAAAGGGGGTGCAGGTGGGACGAAGAGCCAGAGAACTTGTGAAACTGGGCACGGGATATCTGTGGGGGAGCAGCAAGTTTAGTAACCTTGAACTCACCATGACAGCTCAGCATGACAGACTACGGCTCTTCACACCGTGGCCTCCCTCAGCACAGGCTGCCACGTACTCTGAGGGCTGCCACGTACTCAGGCTACAGCCATGAGCTCGGGGGATGACCCTGGCACCCACCTACATCACATCTCCAACAGGGTTTCTGCAACAAGAAGTGAGGGGGACTGCGAAAAGGTGCCCTAAACACTTTAAGGTATCTAACCATTTTCTAAACGTTGCAGGAAATAGCATTGTTTCCTGGAATAAACTCAAATACAAAGTGAAGTCAGTTAGAGTGGAAAGTTATGTGATTTGAAATGGGGAAAACCACACACACACACACACACACACACACAAAAAGCCACTCCCCATCCCACCCACAATTTATCAGATTACTGCTGGCTTGTTTTAATCAAAAGTTATTTGCCACAGAATTTCAACGTAAAGCAGTCAAGAAAAGGAGAGAGAAAGCTAATTATATTTAGCTAGTTTTTCCATAGTTACTCCTTTCTCACGAAGGACTGAAAAGGGCCTGCTGAAGAGATACCATTTAAAAAAGGAAAAAGAAAGACGTTTCTTCAGACCTTTACATGTGACACTTGCCATAGCCCTCTCAGCTGCACTTTGACTCACATTTCAATCCCTTCTGGTACCGTCATTTTGCTGCTTGCTGAGCACTGGCTGAATTTTGTTGATGAGAAAACAAGTACTCTTACAACAGCAGGAAAAGTCAATTCTTAGTTGGTCAGTAATTGGCCTGCTGTGTTCTGCAAGTGTAATTGTTAAGCCATCTCTCTCCTGCTTCTCTATTATTATCTATTTTATGTAAGTCGTTCGTAAAGGGTCATTTTCTTTGTTTTTTAAAGCATGCAGTAATGCTGTGAAAGCTCCTATGAAATACTGATGAGGTTTAGATAAGATAACCACACAAGTGGATTTTACCAACCAATTCTTACCCCAGTTGGACTGGATTTAATTAATAAATTAAATAATTTTCATTTTTCTCTGTTTTCATAAGGTTTCACAACATTTCCTGCTCTTTCAAGTCACATATCCATCTAACAGAGGAAACTGAGAAATTAATGTCAATGAAGTCTGCTCAAAGTTTCCACATTTACTAAAATTATCCATCTAGATACTCACAGATCAGTATTCCCAAGCTGGTCAGAGCCAAATATCACAAGTGTGTCTAACTCATCACACTAATGGTTTTGGGAGGCTTTGTTCATACTCTGAAAAGCATCTATGAAAGAAAGTGATTTCTCTTACATACACACCACCATGCAGGCATTGAAAGAACAAAATAGCACTTAAAATGCATTCAAAATTAAACAAGTCAATGTGTTGTTATTGCAAAAAGACCACCATTAAGTAAATGAGTGACATCACTGCCACTCATTGTTGAGTGTTGAGTGTTATGAGGACCCCATGAGATGGTGATGTGGGTGCGTGAGTTTTTCCAGACTTCACTTGGACTGGAGGAGAGGACTAGGAGCTTCACCACTTCAAAACAGTTTTGCTCATTCAAGAAATAAAAACACCACATGCTTGCTTTCTCCTCTTTGTATATAGAATAAAAAGCTTACATGAGCCAAGGGCTTAACAGTACTTTTGATGAACTGATCTGTTGGGACCAATGACTTAGGCATCCTTTTGTTATAACCTGAATCAGTTAAACGAACATCTTTCATCCTGATGTTTCACATTAGTTCCCAGCAAAGCAAAGCTTTGTATCCACGGTTGCCTTGGAGCAACAGGAGTGTTTTAGAAGCCCTGCTAGAAGTACAAATGCTTTCCCCTGCGCTGCAGCCCTTCACAGTTGAGATATTCACGGGATGTACTAAATACAAATAGAACTAGCAAGTGGAGTGGGCATTAAAACAAATGGGCAACAGCAGTGCCAAGCACTAACGCATTTGTCCACACTTATAAACATCTTAGAGGTCACTGCTGTCAAGAAATAGACTCACAGAATCAAAGCAAAGAAGCAGTTTAGAGCACTGTCACAGAGAGAGACAGACAAGTGAAGATCAACAGGCTGGTTCACTTGGGTAATGTGCTTGACTAACCTAGCAAGGGTCTTGTTCTCTTGCCTTGTAAGTATCCATAGATGACAGAGGAGGGTTTTATTAAAAAAAAATATATATATATATATATATATATATATATATATTCACTGCCACTGGCAAGAGAGAGCTA
>JAVCKT010028688.1:0-20200 GCA_032273925.1 Rhynchotus rufescens
TGGAGTCTCCTTCTCTGCAGATCTTCTAAACCTGCCTGGCTGCCACCCTGTGCCCCGTGCTCTGGGTGTCCCTGCTGGAGCAGTAAGGTTGGACTGGACGATCTCTAGAGGTCCCTTCCAACCTCAACCATTCTGTGATTCTATGATATTAGTGGTGCTTCTGCCCAAGAGGCAGAAAAAGAGATTTTAGTTCCTGTCTGAAGGGCTGTAGGAGTCCGGTGGTGTTTCAGCTGAAACCTTGTTGCAGGAAACAGGGCAGCCCTCTGACTCACTTCGACAAGGTTTTACCTCAGGCTGCCCCTTCTCCCCTGCGCTGCATGTGTTTCCTCACGCTGCGAGTGCAGAGGCTGGTAGGAGGCTTTGGGCCTGCTCTGCAGCCCTGTGCTCTCCGTCATAATCATGGCACAGACACCTCTCTTCTGTAGCACTTTTCTTCTCAGACTGTGTGCTCTTCTGTAGCAAAAAAACAGGCAAAAAGGGTCTAGATTTATTCTTGTATGACCAACAGGCTGCAAAATTGCCTTTCGTAAAGACAGGAAAGACATCACCAAATTAAAAAAAATAAAAAAAAAGAAAGAAAACAGCTAATAGGACCTCTAGGATGGTTTCTATCTGTGGGTCTCCAAGTTTTCACAAATATTGTTATTCTAAGCATAGAACTGCCATGAGTAACAAAGCCGTTTTGCAGATGTATTTCCCATGGATCTCGGTAGAAGTAACTTCTGTGTTCATGGCACCGGTGCAAGATTTACACATAAAGCAGAAGCAGAAGGGAGGGGGCTCTCAGCTCCGGCCTAACCGCTGCTGCCGGCTGCCCTTGCACTTTGCAGTGAGTGGTTGGAGCTGCAGGCGTGCAGCTTACCCCTAATTACCACAATTTCCTGTTGCTCTCGTTTCAAAAGACAGTGTTCCTGAGGAAGCTATGAGGAGGGCAAGTAAGTTGCTGCCTTAATTTCTGTGTGCTTGATTAAGAGTGCTGTCTTAATTGTGCCCATTAGAGCTTATTTGCAGCGTTTCTCAAAGCGTAGTATCTTTTGGAGGGGTGAGAAGGCTTGTGCTGCCCTATCGCACTCATGGGCAAGGTCAGAAACTGCATCTTCAGAGCACGTTGCTCTGAAACAGCTGCAGAAGATCAGAGGAGGCTTTTCCATTTACTGATGCTGGGGCTGAGAGGAAGGTACCCTAAATATCCAGTGAAAGGTGCTGCTGGGATGCCAGATAAGAATACAGAGTCATTGGTAAATCCATTGTATTGCTACGAGAGTTCCTTAAAGATGGTCATAGACAAAGCAGCGTGTTCAGACCAGCACGTTTCTAAAAATTCCTGAATTATTTATGCCGTCAGACATAACAGAGCTTTTCCTGGAGTTATGGAGTCCCTTACTATTCGCAAGGCCGCTTTTGCAGTGCCGAGGATATCAGTGACTTTGTGCCAGCAGCCCGGGCTTCCTGCCTTTGTCGGGGGCAATATGGAGGAGGGAAGGAGCCCGGGTCGGGGTGCAACAGCGACGGCCCAGCGGGCAGGGGTGCCCCGAGCGCTACGGAGAGCCCTCCAGCAAGGGAGATATCCCAAATCCCGAGAGAATACCAGGTGCTTGGCTTTTTCTTTTTTTCCCCATTTTTTTTTTCCGGGCATACTATGTGCGTGAGGAAATGTTGTGGGAAAATCTGGGTTGCTAGGCAGTTGTTTTGCTGGTAATTCGGGAACTAAGCCAGAGCAGAGCAAGTCATAAAGGCTGTTCTTTTCAGGCCACAAAACAGCAGAAAGCCTTAGCAGCTCCTCTGCACTCTGAGCTTTCCTCAGCGCCCGGGCATTAGGGAAACCATTTAGAAATGAAAGAAAGCAAGCTTGAAAAGTGGCTTGAAAAGTAGCAAATGTAAAAGCTGTGAGCAAAAATCATAGTTCAGTGTGTGAAATTAATAATGGAGAAGTTAATGTAGAAAGTATTTACCTGGAAGCCCTTCAATGTCACTTTTTTTTTCTTTTTTTTTTTGCCTGCATCAACTCTTTTAGGTTCATTCGGTTATCTCTGCTTAAGGATAAGCAAACTAGAATACTTAGAATACTCTCCTGTACAGCTTTGCTAACTTAACACATCATGAAGTGACATGTGAAAGCCCAAAAGATTTCTGTGAATTGTGTGAAGAACCACAGTATCCAAAGTCTTGTGACAGTGGCCTCACTAATTGAAACTGATTTCCATTTCTGAGGTAAAGCAGAGAGAAAAGTAAAGCCCTTGGGCTTTACATTGGCTTTCAGGGAAGTGCAAGGCAATATCTCATGCACTTGAGTTACGGAATTAGAAATTCAACTCCAGACAGCAGGAAACGAGAGAGCTGCTCCCTGAGAGAGTCGCTGATACTGTCCCGACGCTCTGTCTCTGATTTAGAGAGAGGAGAGGATGTTTTCCAATACTGTTATTCAGCTGGCCTCCGTTGCCTGCCATGAGCCTGCAAAGAGAAAGCACCATGGGCTTTGGTGCCGAGGGACATCACTGCAGGCAGTGCCAGCAGGGTCTAATGACCACAGTAATGTGGAAACCAGGATCTTGTCGCTCGCATTCACCTTCCACGTAGGTGACAAATTTCATTTTAAGCATTATTGCAGCTGAGTGCTGGCCGTGCCAAGGCAAACGTCTGGCAGTGCCAAGCTGGCAGTGCTGTGAGTGGTTTGCCACGAATGCTCAGGATGATGGCTTGTTTCATGCCGAGGGCAGCTCTCTTTCCTGCTGCTTTTCATGCGCACTCTTTGGTGACCTGACAAACCAGAGACTGGGTGTCATCTTTCAGAGATGCTGTATGAGCCTTCCTTCATTTTCTTTAATGTATTACAGTTAATATTTCACAAGGTGTGGATAAGAACATTATGGTATCTCTTCAGCTAATATTTTTAGTACTTTTAGTTGCAATTTTACTTAGCATTTTAGCTGCATATATATAGCCTTATGTTTTTATAGACCAATTCCGTTTCTTTCTTACTGCACTTCATAAATAAATCAATGTACTGAACTGTATTACGGAAGCGACGCTACATAATAAATAATGCATCTGGTTGGCCATACGATTCTGTGCCTGACTCTTTGCATAGTGTTCATCTAATTTACAAAATGTGTTTTCTTTTTTTTTCTGATAGATGTAAGTGAGGATTTGACTTTTTGTTGTACTTTTCGTAAAACTCATGACTGTTCTGAGCTGAATGCTTCTGCAAAGTGATTATAGGGACCAGTATGGACCAATCACCAAAGTGATTATATGGACCAGAGCCATTCTTTTGTCACAGCTTTCTGTGCAGTTCTAGTTGTTGTTTTTATTAGAGTTAAAAAATATTAATAATATATTTTATGATACTGTTATGTTGTTATTTTTATTACTATATTATTACTGCTCAATTTATTATTACTGCAAGTCAGTGAGGTTTCGAGTTAGTAGTCAGAGTGACCTCCTAAAAGCTGATGACTTTGTGACTTATAGATATTGCTTTAAAGACGTTCAGAAGATATTAGAGGAGCTCAGAGGATACTTATTCTGTCTATTGTGTATTTCACATATATGAAATCCATTTATATCTTCTTTATGTTTCAGGAAATTGGATGATTCTGTTATGAGGGCAAGGGTCTAGAGTGCACTTTGAGAGAAATGTTTGTGTATTGACCGATGACTGGAGTATCAGGACTGTGGGAGGGCTTGTGAGGAGTAAGTGCAGATATGGAGCCAGAACCTAACAAATGAATGATGGTTTCTCTTCACGAGCCTCTGCAGCACCTACATGTCGGTTATAATGTTTGAGCTAAGTAGAAAATTGGCTTAAGATATTCCGCCTGGTATTGACAAGATCAAGACTGATTCCTCCCTAAAGTCTCACTTGCCCATTGCTTACCTCCGTGGCAAAGTTTCCCTGCAGCAAATCTGTTGCTTTCCAGCTGCAGTGAAGGCAAAACAAGATACTGACACAAGACACCACAAAGACCTACAATAAGGTGAAAAGATGGTGAGTCACAAGCTTTTGGGGCTCAGTCCAGAACAAAGTGCTTAGTTAATTAAATTAATCCTGAAAAAAAAATCTGCCTTAGAAATGCTAGGAAAGAAGCTAAGATGTTTTCAGTATCAGAAGCTATCGTGGCTTGTGGAAAGCCAGAGGCAGTGGGACACTATGATTGGACGTATGCACTGTGAATGGGAAGATCAGATCAAAAACTGCAGAAAACTCAAGTGAGCAGCTAAGGTGGAAACAAACCAATCAGTCAGGTTCTCTGAAATTATGGAAATATCTTCAGATTTTCAAGATGGGAGAAGTATTCAAAAGAACAAGGACTGAGAAGAAAGACCTACCAGGCAGACTCCAGATTATGAAGGCTGAGACTTGGATGATCTCAGGAAAATGCATTCTAAAAACAGTATAATACTCAAAATGCAGACTTGTAAAAGCAGGATGAGGAGAAGAGTGGCATCCAACTGGAGAAAGTTAAGGAATGCTGACCAGTTCATTGGAAACCAATGTTCAAAAAGTAGATGGCTCTGATCAGAGATAAACCACAGGAGGAGGAGACGGTCTGCTCAGAAGTCACATGTAGTGTACAATATGTGGAAAAAAAGCCAAAAAAACCCCCAAACTCTTGAAAAATGAGGAAAATCAATTGTGTTTTCTGCCTACAAAAGGTGAGCTGCTAAGCGGCCTAAGCCCCCGTAAGATGGAGGAGGATCAGTGAAATTATGTCCTGCTCAAAAGAGTCACAAAAGAAACGTGTATGTGAGGAACAGGCGTCTGCGCAGTGTGAGGAAGTGACGAAACCTGGACGAAACCACCATCTGTTTGCACATCACCTGCTGGTTCACAAAGTGCTGCTCTGCAGTCACAGGAGATGGGCAAGGTTGCCTTCAAAAAATACCTAAGATGCATTGAGATCAGTCATTTCAGTGAACAGCATGGGCTCAAGGTGACAACTGGCTATGGAAAAACTATCTGTTATTTCACAGCATTTTCTTAGCCCTCCTGGAGAGACTGATTAATGGAGTAATAATGACAGAAAGGGTCACAGCAAGAAGATTCCTTTATGTTGTAAGCACAGAGAATATAGATTTGAGGAGAGCAACCAACAACTTCCTCAGACTAGTGAGTTCTTTGAACTGCTTGTCAGTCTGTGCTGGGCATGGCAGTGACAGTGGCCTTCTGCAGCAGAGAGGAAGAGAATTGCTTGGATATTATCAAGGATGTTGTGTCACATAGGAGAGCAACTCTTTAAAGGGAACCGTAAGGAATTGGTTTTGTGAGGGTCTTACAGGGAGGCGAGGGATCAATAGTTTTCAGTCCGTGGTTTACACAGCCCAGGGGTTTGTGGACTGCTTAGTGCATGCAAGACGATGCAGAAACAGAAGCCTTAACATCAGTGGACTTCTCATTGGTAAATAACATTAAGCGGGCAGAGAAGGACATTAGAGAAAAGGGAAAAAAAGTGGAAAAAGTTTAGGCCTGTCTGTAAATGACGGGGCTGGGTCTATTAAAACTTCCAGCTTCCCCTGCATCTGTAACTAAAGTTACTCAAATAATACAGAGCTATCACTTGCCATTAATCTAAAATGTTGCTGCCAAAGCAGCTTTTAAAGAGAAGATATTTTTCAGTGTGCATCATCAGTGCCTAAATTGGGGTTGGACTGCGCGCTGCCTTCATCATCCTCTCAGTTGCTTCAGGCATTGGTCACGTCTCCGTATCCTCCTCTGCAGTCTGCCAGGAGGCAGAGCGTCTTACCCAAAGAGTAATGCACGTCCTGCTGGCTCTTTATGGAAATATGACAGCATTATCTTGAAAATATTGGTGGGCGGTGAGGCAGAACAGCAAATGTTGAAAAAAATCCTCTGCCTTTCTTAATTTACTTGTATCTCTTAGTGTTTTCATAGTTCCAACTGCTTTCCCTAGACTTCTGGGCACTGCTCCAGGAATCGTTAAATCTTTCAGAGAGGATACCAGACTGGGGTCCCCTCTGCAAGAATTCCTTGGAATAGTTAGTGTGATGTCTTGTGAGTAACAAGTACACAAGGTGCTGAAACATTATTTACCCTCTCCTAAGCTATAGTGCTTCCTGAGAGGTTCCTAAAAGCATGTCAGGAAAGTGTCTGTAAAGGAGATGGATAGCAGAAGCATAGATTGTGGTGAAATGCACCGGGCAGAAAAGTTTGTGTGGCAAAGATCTTGGGCAAAGATCGGTGCAATAAGCAGACTTAAATACCTTTCTTTTAAGCTTTTCCTCTTTTTAACTCTATCTTCTAGGAATGATTAAGTGCTGCCCGCTCGGCACAGTCAAGGCTGCTTCCTGGGTTTTAGGGGTTGTACGATCGTTTTTTCACGTGCTGATGGTGCATTTCCTTTCTTGTTTCTTCCTCTGCACACACACGTATATCATAAAGGCATCAGAGAACCCTGTCCTGCTGAATCCTCTGAGACAAAATAAAACAGGAAATATCTGAGGGAAGAGATGAAGTAAATGGCACAGATGATTGGTGTCTAAAGCTTTAAACAAAGTGTGAATTAGAAAACTGATGCTAAGAAAAAATGAAGGAAATTAAGAATTTTTAGAAAATGGAAAACTAGACCTTAATTTCTGACCATGACTTTCAAAGAAATAATGGTTTCCTTCAGCCATTCCTCCCACCACATACATTTTTCTCTCAGAATAACAAATTATGATGACTGCAGTACAGAGAATGCCAAAAGGCTTGCTAAAATATATATTACGCATACCATTCATGGTTATGTCATACAGAAAAAAATTCATTTGTTTTTTAATTTTTAGTAGTAATAGCCAAGAGAGTTTAGAACATTTCCAAAGGATTTGTTGACAATTCTTGCTTCATATCCTGACTTTACTAACTAGCTACTAACCTCCAGAAAGCGCCTCCCCGCAGTCACTGTTTCCTACGTAGCAGGAATGCAAATCAGAAGTGATGACTGAAGAGTGGGTAGAGGCTCTAGCCTATACCTAAAGTGCATGTCATGTGCAAACACGAAACACAGGTAGTTCCATTTCCATGTGAGGAGGAGCTTCTTCCCTGTGGGGGTGACAGAGTCCTGGAACAGGCTGCCAAGAGAGGTTGTGCAGTCTCTTTCTCTGGAGATCTTCCAAACCCACCTGGATGCCACCCTGTGCCCCATGCTCCAGGTGTCCCAGCACATGCTCCAAGTGTCCCAGCTGGAGCAGGGGGCTTGGACTAGATGACTTCTAGAGGTCCCTTCCAACCTCAACCATGCTGTGATACAAAAGAGGGGCAGGAAGCTAAAACCTCTCCAGCATAGAACCAGATTATTCTTGTGCAAGGCAATGCAGTATTTCCTTGGGAATTTGGGTGAAGTAGCTTTTTTTTTTTTCTGTTCTTCTTCTGCATGGTAGCCCAGTGGCCCCAGTAAAGTTCCAGTAGGAGATGTGTTCAGATACAATAGCACCTCAGGACATTATGGCAGTGACATAACTTCCTTTGTGGCACCATTGCCTCTTTTTCTTTCTGCATTTTTTTAATCCCTTCTAATATCTGCTGTTGTAATAGATTAGCCAAATGTGTCATCGTTGATGAGTGACATTTCTTCAAGCCTTCACTTTTTTTTCAGTCTCTGAATGAAATTACATTATAATTACAATTTTAGGTGGAGAATAAATGCAGCTTGAGACAGAATATCTTAGGGAAAATCCAGATGGAGTCTGACAGAATACAACCATGGAAACAATATAAATAAAAAACCTTGTTTATAAATATTTTTATTTTTTTTTTTTTTTTTTTTGGTACGGGTGTGAGCGATTACATAATTTGACCATGCTTTCCCCTCACGCCGTTTTCCATTCCGCGTCCTCGCTCCGACAGCCACGATAGCCATGGCAGGGCGGCCATGGCGGCACTGCAGCCCACGTCGCGTTGTGTCACGTTGTGGCTAGTCCTGACCCTCCAGCGGTCACCACAGGAGGCCCCACACACGGCTGGTTCTGGGCTCATGTGGGAAGGGGTTGCTGCAGTGTCATGTCAAATAATCTGTTTTTGTCTTAACCTACAGAGCAAAGCACTATAAGCAGTTAGGCACCAAAATGTGTGATGGAGCCCTGGGACAGGCTGCCAAGAGAGGTTGTGGAGTCTCCTTCTCTGGAGATCTTCCAAACCTGCTTGGATGCAGCCCTGTGCCATGTGCTGTAGATGACACTGTGTGTACAGCGGGGTTGGACTGGATGATCCCTAGGGGTCCCTTCCAACCTTGGGCATTCTGTGATTCTGTGAATGTCTCACAAGGGCCTGGCTTTCAGGCTGAGAGGGGGCTCTGCCTCACAGGCAGCTGAAATCTTTCCAATGTGCAGCTCCCAGTTTTACACCAGCTGTCTCGCACCTCGTGGCGACCTATCGTCCGCGCTCCTCCCCTCTGCTGCCCAGCGCTCCGTGGGCGCAGGTCCGAGGTGGCGGCTCCATGGCCGAGGGGCGCGAGACGTGTCTGTTCCCTCCTGGCAACACTGAGGCAACATGGGCGCCCATTCCCTCCCAGCAATGTGGGCGCCCGTTCCCTCCCGGTGAAGCCGAGGTGATGTGGGTGCCCATTCCCTCCCGGTGATTTGGAGCTGACATGGTCACCCGGTCCCTCCCGGTGAAGCCGAGGCAACGCGGCTGCCCATTCACTTCTGGCAACGCCAAGGCGACGTGGACACCCATTCCGTTCCAGCAATGCCGAGGTGATGCGGGCGCCCGTTCCCTGGGAGCGCCCATTCCGTCCCGGTGACACCGAGGCGACGCGGGCGCAGGCAGAACACGGAGGAAGGGCCTCGCGCGGGGCATGGACGTAGCGTGCGAGGGCACGAGAGAGCGGTGCAAGGAGGGTCATGGGGAGAGAAAGAGGCAGGGGAATGGCCGTGAGGCCCAGCAGAGAAACGGAGCAGAGGAGCGTGAGCAGAGGGAGTTAGTGTCCACACGTCATGCCCGGTGTGCCCAGATGGCCCTGCTGCTGGTATGTGCGTGCCTGTTTCTGCTAGCTGCCTCCTGCTCTTCCAACAGATCTTTCTGAAGGCATAACAGGATGAATTTATTATTTTTTTTACTACTCAAAACTAAATTTCTGTTTCGTTTATAGATACATCATTAATGAAGTAAAGCAATATATATCTAAATAATTTTCCATGGAAACCTATTGCATGTAGGCCTTTTTTAATATATAAATTTCCTTGCATATATAAAACAAACACTTTTCTGGTGGCAGATGTTGCTGGAGATGCTGAGCAGGATACTAGATAGACTGCGAGTTAACACAGACTGCGAGTTAACTGTAGCTCTTACCCCTGTCTTTTTGCTTTTATCCTTTATATCAATGTGCCAAGATGCGTGCTTGGAAAAATGGGAAGCAGAGCCGGTGCTGTGAGGGCCACACTTGGCATATGGGCCCTGATCTGGCGCTGGTGTGTAGCCCTGGTGTGAGGCTTGGGCACACATCCCCCATGTCATGTCAAGCAATGGATAATCCCTGTACAGAGGAAAGTGTCTTGGCCCAGAGTAGCAGCCTAGCTTTCCTCCCACAGCACCAGGATTGGCCCTGATCTCATAACCATGATTTGCTAGGGAAAAAGAGGGAAAAATGCATTGCCTGAATTAGGAAAGTTCTGAAAATTTCTATCAACAGCTGGGAATGTTTTCCAGGACTATCCTGCCTTGTCATTGACTGTATCTCCAGCCAAGCCAAAGGTCCACTCTGACTTTCCTCAGTGTTAATTGATATTTCCTGGAATTTCCCAGTAGTTGCATCAGGAGGAAAAAGCATTTGACAGGACTTAAATCAATGCTAATTAAGTTTGCTAAACTGGAAATTCCGCTGTTTGTCTAACGGTGATCATGGGGCAGACCAAGGGAAAATCAGGAGCCACGTGGAAAGCAGACTGCTGCTCTGGGGCTGTGGGAAGCCTTGGGGAAATATAGAAGGAGGGAGCCCAGGCTGGGGAGCAGGCTGAGCACCGAATTGCAGAGTAGGACATGGGAATTTTGTCCAGAGGAGAGCAAGGTGCAGACACTGGACCAGGGAAGAGCTGGACTCTGATCCTCATACCCATTTCTGGGGTACAGTTCCCTCCTCTTCCAGCCTGGGCTTTTTTATCATTTCTACTTTAATTCTGCCGAAGCACAAACATGGGTTGCAGCAATGCAGTTAGTCTGTAACTTTACTTGTGCCCTGTTGCATGAGAAGTAGGGCATATAGGGTGCAAATATGCAGCTCATTTACTGCTTTGTGCTATATTCTCTGTAGATGCTCTTAGTAACTTACCCCACTTCCAAAGTGACCACACAACAGCTCAGTGCAGATAAGTTTGTGGGCTGTAAAATCGCCCTTTAGCTACTGCACTCTCACTTGCAAACACAGACAGATGGTGGCATGAAGCAGTATCACTTCTCTGTGCAGATGAGGTTTATTTGCTTGTTCCTTTTCTTCCTGCACAATCAGGCACCAACGGCAGCTGCAACCTCGAAGCAGTTTTATCACAGAAACAAAACAATAACAGCTAATTGAAATGGAGTGAGTTGGTCCTGTCATTGGAGGCACGCTGTCAGATGAGGTGGAGAACTCCCTTAATTTGCCAGCTGTTAAGAGGAAGGGCGCAAACCCCCAGTACTGCTCTTTAATGGCCAAACTCAAGCATGGGAGAGTGGTTGTGAGTGTTTCTTTTGCTTCAGGTTGTCACGTGCGAGGTGCAATTTGTACTCAAGGAGTATTTTGTATTTTGGTGGGAGGAATCAGCCTCTCGGTGCCCTCCCTGATGTGTTAGAGCTGCTATCCAGCTGTGGCTGGGCCGTGATCGAGGAGCTGTGAAGCTCGGTGGATAAGAGACATCTCTCTCCAGTCTTTTCTCTCTTTAGCCCAAATTCCTATATTTGCAGGATTGGTAGAGCTATTGGCAAATCCAGGAGATGAGAAGTCAGGGATAATGCTGTGAAGACCTTCTTTCCCCCCAAAAGGCTATGAGAGCTGTAGCTGGGAGGCTCATTCAGGAGAAGCACTCCCAGGGGAATGAACAGCACCCCAAACAGTTCATTGTATTGGACAGGCAAGGGAAAAAAATTAAAAGTTAGCTTGTAATTATTCAGGGCCAGGAGATTATATCTATGAAAAAAAGGATGTTCCATGGATTAATTGATTCATGTGATGTGTAAATGCCAAGGCCAAATTAACTAATCTGATAAAAGCAAATGCTGTGGTGAAGGAGTACAAATAAACAATATGAAATACATGGGATAAAAAGGCTGGGAGAGGTTGAAGAGTGTTACCAGAGAGGAATCGCTGCAGGTGACACTTGAGCGTCCTGTCGTTACCCAAGTAGCCACACTTGGAGTTCCTTTGAAAAAGACTGTTTGCTTCTCCATAGCTTCACAATCGTAGTAGGGTTTTATTATTATTTATTATTATTTATTATTATTATTTATTATTTATTATTATTATTATTTTGTTTAAGAATGAACTAGTCTTGTTTAAGAATGAACTAGGTAATGATAGCTGTGTGGCAGCATGAGAGGCAGACAGACACTCTGTTTGGTATCACTGAAAGGTAGCATTAGGGAAATGGTGCTTTGCAGACACATGAATGATCAGATATTTATGGTAGAATGTATGCCAAGGCAAAGAAAACATACTTATGTTTGGGGCAACTAATCAAATAATTTCTTAAGTAATACATGATTGAGCTGTTAGGGGGGAGTCTGTATTTACACAGTCTGCTCTGTCTCTCTGAATGACCTTAGCATCAACGAGGTTGTAGCTTTTTATGCAGTAGCTGCTGGTGAAGCTGCATCTCAGTTGCTTTCACTACCACTACAGAACCATCTGCATGCTGTTCTTCCTTTTGGTTAAAGCAGGAAGTTATGTAGAAAAATGAAGATACCGTAGCACTCAGTGAGCCTCGTCCTGCCCAACCTGTGCTCTCCCTATGCCTGTGTGTATGTGCAGTGGCAACAACTGCACGGAGCTTCCTGCTACCACCAACCCTAGCGGGGCAGCCACGACTGTGGCTCCTCCCGATGCAAATGCTGCCACATTGACTTCCAGTTCTCCTTTCTGTTGCTGTTGACACAAATGTTTCTCTATTTAACCTGCTCCTTTTCACTGGATTTCTTTTTCTCTGCTTGAGAAAAGGAATTCAATGGTAAGATAGGACAGGCTGTGCTGGCCAGGCGCAGAGCATGGCCACGCAAGGGTACTGAACAGCCACACTTACATGTGGTTGTTTATTCCCCATTTCCCTCTAGCTTCCCATGTTTGCTTCTCCCCAAATTCCCTAACTCCCTCCCTTCCTCTGCCTTTGGTTCTTCCCCTGAGAACCCTGTGATGGGCCCTGTGCTACCCCAAAAACCCCTAGCCCTGCGTGCCGCAGTGTGTCCTATACCCGGGCGCGTGCAGGGGCTCAGGAGAGCGGCTCCGTTGGCCATGGGGCTGCCTGTCACCGGGCCCTGGCACGGACATGCGGGAGCTGGGAATGGGGACAGCTCTCTGAGCTTTGTCTCTTCTTTGCAATAGAAGGTTTATAGGGTTGACCTGTTATTTACCCATGGTTCTACTTGTCATGGGCTTTTGTGGGGAGAAGAAAAGGATACTCAGGGGAAGACCTGAGTTGCTCTGCATGAAAGTGCTACGTAGAGCTGATGTCTAAAGTAGGGGAGCAGGGAAGGCCCGCGGGCCCCCTGGGAAGTGAGAGCTGGGCAGGCTGCTTTACTCCCTGCCAGCCCCACGGGAGACTGGGAAGCATGAGCATGTTCGAACTCGGTTCCTACCAGGGACAACAGGGCTCTGATCCAGAATCACCCAATCACAGGATGGTTGAGGTTGGAAGGGACCTCTAGAGATCATAGGAGCAGGGACACCCAGAGCACGGAGCACAGGGTGGCATCCAGGCGGGCTTTGAAGACCACCAGAGAAGGAGAGTCCACAGCCTCCCTGGGCAGCCTGTTCCAGGGCTCTGGGAACCTCATAGGAAGGAAGTTCCTCCTCACATGGAGATGGAACCTCCTGTCCAGAGCTCCTGTGTTTCAATTTACGCCCATTGCCCCTCGTCCTATCCCTGGCCACCACTGAGAAGAGCTTGGCCCCTTCCTCCCTACATTCCACCTTCAGGTACTTATACATATTAATCAGATACACATTACACACATACATACCCATTACACACAGTCTGCCTGTCCCTTGCTAGGCAGAAGTGGGCGTGCGGCTACTCACACATTCCCATCCTCCATCCAGAGCTCCCTGGCAGCTCGGGGACAGCAAGCTCAGCCTCACTGCCACTCCAGGGGAGAAAAAATGCTGAGACAAAAAGACTTTTTAGGTCAGTTCCTGCTTTCTCTGAATTAGCACTGAACCTCACAGATTTTAGACAGGCTGGCTTGTGAGGAAGAGCCTTGGCTGAGTGTTTCCTAATGCCACCCTCACCTTTGTGGTGAGCACGAAGCTTCTTGTTCAGTGAGTCTGTGAGCATTGTGTATGAGTAATGGTAAGATACGAATACAGTCTCACAAAGTCTGTGCTAATTTATGGGGAGGAAGCCAAAGCAGTGCCTCATCAGAAACCTAGCTGGGTAGATGGTTCAGTAAATAGGTCAGATCGCCCATTCTGTTGTCATTCATATCCAGGCAAAGCAGTTTCAAATTTTGTGTTTTCAAAATGTGAAAATAAAATAAAGAGAAATAGAGTAAATAATCACACAGGAACAGCAGCCTAAGGAGGGCAAGAAGGGCATATGATTCTGTGATTCTGTCGCTAAGAATCAGTGCCAGAAAGCATGGGAGGTCTTTCTTTAACGTAGGGAAGTGGAGCTTTCCTGCAAAAATATCTAACTTTTTACTTTGATTAAATAAAACTAATGCTATTATTTGTTTTTTAGAGGGACTGCTATCTGATGGAGAAGCTCTGCTGCTGTTACTCTGGTGAGTCAGCTTAATAAGTAGTATGAATGAAAACTTAAAACTCAAAAACCCTTGCTAGTGGCAACAGGCCAGAGAGGAACATGAGAATCAGGATTTAAACACACCATTTCATGATTTTTGTTTGCCTTTATTCTCTATGTCCTTGTTCTGGAGTTTGCATTAGTGTTCACACTGTCTTTCTGAATATAAAGCTGCAGTCCAACCACGTTGGCATCGTACCTCTCCAAACCACAGCTGCTTCCAGCTGTGAGTGATTCTCGCAGGTAGCGTGTCACAAATGAGCAGGGTTTGAGGAGCCATTTTATACAGTGGGAATACTGCAATGTTGGGGGTCACCAAGTGGCGAGGAGCCCCACACGTAGACCATGGAGAGGCCTTTCTAAAGGGAAGATATTTGGGGGAGCACCAACTGCTGAAATTCTCAAGATACTTGTAGTATCTCAGGTATATGTCAAGAGCATTTAAAAAAAAACTGTGTTTTTTTTTTCTTCCATTCCTGTTTTGTTTCCTGTGCAGATCAGCAAAATTTTGCACAATCAGCACAATCCCAAGAGCAGCGTTCGCATTTGTCCTGGGATCGTGGCAAGAACATAGATTAATTTCCCAAGAAGTGGTGGAAACTCTATTGATTAGGGCTTCTGAGAGGGTGCTGGAGAAAATAATAGTAAATAAAAATAATATGTATATATGAGATATTTTGGAGGGAAATTAACTATGTCACATACCGTATTTCTTCTAGATTGCCTTTATGATTCTTTTGAATGGAGAACAGGATCAGAAACAGAGATAATGATTTACAGCTTTTCAAAAACAAAATCCACCTTCTGTTCCACCAATACTAAATAACACCAAAGAAGGGGGAACTGTAGTCATTGCCATTGCTGGTTTCTAAGTGGAGCAATATATTCTGCAGCTACCAAGAGGCTTATGTAACACAGTGCCTACAATGCCTTTGTACTCAGAAAAGGTCATAAATAAATAGTTCTCAAGCTTAATCAGTGGAACCAGAGGACAAATGCTGTGTTTGATTGCAAATACAGTTTATATCCATTGAGGTCAGCAGAGTTCCCTGGGATTAACTGTCTGGAAAGCAGGTTTAAAATATAAGTCCATGCTTTTAATTGTGTTTAAAAAAAAGGACTCAGTATGAAAAACACAAAATAATGGCTATGAGGAAAAAAAGTGAAAAATTAAGCATTGCTTAATATACAAAGTATTTGTTTGGTTCTTTCTTAAAACAGGCAGTAAAACCAGCGAATACTTTATGGAGGGCTTACAGTGACCTGTTTTGCATGTACAGTGACCAGTTTGCTTTAGAACAGGATTTGCAAGTGTAGCCTTGCTCTCTTTGTGGTGTTGGTCTGCTTGATTTGTCTTTTCTTTGGGGGAAGCTGTAGATGAGGCCATAAATCTTCTGGGGAACCGGGGGCACCCAGGGGTGCCTGCTTTGCTGAGCTCCTCTTGGTTAGTGCAGATCCCGGGTTTGTTTCCTTTGCCTCTTGGCACTTAAGGAACGGGGAGCACGTTTGCATTATTGGATCACGCAGGGCAGCTGGTAGGGCCCTTTGCTTCAGCATGTAAATCCACATTAAATGGCCTCAGGGAAGTAAAAGGCTGCAGGACAGAAGACTTTTAACAGGGCTGGTCTGCCCCTTTTCCTGAAGCCGCTGAGAGGATCAAGTGAAATGTTAGGCTCAGTGGAACCCATCCATACAGCCAGTATTGCAGTTCTCGGGCACCTTGTGCAGCTGAGGCTCCTTCCCCTAGCTTGTGCACAAGAAGTGGTCCAGCACTAGCCCTAGGAAATAAAATGCAGACAGGGGTGGTTCAGTGCTGCTCTTCTGGGGGATGTGTTAGGCTGTGTGCAGTTAAATGGGGTGGGTTTTCCTGTTTCTTTTGTAGTGATATTTTTACAGTGAGCAAATATGGGAGGTTCACATACCCTCTGGCCATTTTTCCTGCAGAAGCGTCATGGAAAGGCAGATAAAACCTGGCAGCAAATTAATTTCAAGGTAAAAAGTTGAACAACACAAGTGACCATTAAATTCATTGCCAAATACAACAGCTTTTGTAAGTGCTCTAGAAAAAAATACCATAAATATGCTTGTGCCAAATAGCTTTTGTTTGGATGTTTTGTGAGCTTGCTGCAGATTTATGTGTGAGTGTTTCCCGTTTGCTCTCTAGTCCTGGTTTTGGCCAGGACACAGATATCCAGGCTTGCTTTTCCTCTATAATGCTTGAAGCAAACAACCACAGAAATGCCCTCGGTCTGGAGAAATTTACTGTTTGCTGCCTCAGGAGCTGCTTTGGGGGCCGAGGGCGTCGTGCTGGGAGGCTATCGCAGGGCTGTGCTGTGTCGGGAGGGAAGGAGGAGAGCGTTCCCCCCGGAACAGGGCTTGCCCCTCTTTCCACAAGGCACCTTGCTGCTTGGAGGCAGCTCCCTGCCGGGCTCTCCTGCTTTTGGCAGGATTTGGGCCGGTAGGGAGCAGTGGGGCATTCCGCAGCAGCATGTCCAAGCACCCTGGGAGCCTGGCCGAGGAGCAGTGGGGCACCTGGGGCAGGGAGGTGTCGGAGCTTGGGAGCCGGCCAGGAGGAGCCCTTCGGAGCCGGGCTTCACACAGTGCCCACACCTTAGGGGACAAGGGGGCTCTGGAGAGCCAGGGATCTGCCTGGCTGGCAGGGAGCAAGCCCACGTCCAAGCTATTCACGGGACTTAGTCCTTCCATGAAGAAATCCTGGTGTTCCCTTTAGCCACAGGCCCTAGGGGCAGCAGCAGTCTACACGTGCGAGTTCCATGTCCATGCCTCTCTTCTTGAGACTTAGTCTTGTGCTGTGGGTAATGCCTACCTTGATAACCCACTTACTGGATCTATTAGAGATGTATGCAGCACAGTGCATCTGTATTAAGCCTGTGAAATGGGCAAGAATATTTTTGAAAATCTTTTTATTCTGCTAGACGTAATGCTGTGCTTGAAGAGCTGATGTCATTTGTGCAGATCAGATTCCAGAGTGAAAGGGTTTTGTGGGGGTAGCTTGACACTTTCGTTATAAGATGCACAATCTACAGTGTGTTTGGGATATTCGCTTTAAAAAAAATAACTCATGAACCCATCAGACACTTGCCCCTTGCCTCTTCTGCTGGCGGGGTCATGTGTGGTGGGAAGAAAAGGAATGGAGCGGCCGCTTCCCATCAATGGGCAGTGCAGTGGTGTCCAGGAAGGTGCTCCAGCCCCGGCCTCTGCCCGTCAGGCTCTGCACATGAGCCGGGATAACGTCCTCATCCTCGGGGCGGTCGCTGCCACCCTGCGGGATGGCTCCAGGAGGCATCGCGCTCTGGCAGCTCCTCTCTGCTGACTCCTCCTTGCGTTACGGACACGGCAGTCCCGAGGTGAGGCCTTGTGGTGCTGGGGGTTTTGCAAAGCACTCGTGTCAGCCTGCTGCAGAGCACACGGGGGTTATACGTGGCTCTGCATATGTCCATATGACACCATATGTCAATGGCAACGACTTCTGTTCAGTGACCTGGAAGCTGACTCGTAAATGCACTTGTCTTGCCCAGCTTTCTGCTCATGTAGATGCTTGGTAGGTTTTTTTATTTTAGTGAAAATAAAAACTAGCCCTCATGTGCTTCTTAAAGCAAGCAGCTCAATTAGATTTGAGGTTGCTTAAATATTTTACTTTATCAGCCCCAACTTTAAGTTACTTCTTCCAAGTAATTACATTTTCATGCTTGTCCAGGAGAAAAACTTTCCAGGTGCCTCAAACTCTGGTGCTGTGACACCAAATTACTGAATCTTTAACTCTCTCACATAAATATTTGTGTGCAGTAGTGTTTTTATACATGCCTTAAAATTGCATTATGTAGTAAATGCATTGTCCAGTGACCACTAGAATACACTTAGTATAAACACAATGGAAAAGACTTAGATTTAATATAAGGACCAAGGATGCACCTCATCATGATTCACTAGATATATTTTATTAAGATAAAAAATCTCTTATATAACCCTAACCAACAGCAATGATATAAGGAGCAAAGTTTTTCATCTTTCTGAAAAGAAAAATAGTACTAATTTCTGCAAGTCAAATCCTTGATCTCTTTCTGCTTCTTCTGTAAGACCTGCAAAAAATGTAATAAGGCATCAAAGAATAGGAAAAAGTATTTAGGAGCATGCACAAAGCAGGTTTTAGACATGTCAGGTATTTTTTCTCAAGCTAAATAGTTATATATAATTTTTGTAAACTGCAAACAACTAAAGTGTGATTTCTTTCTTAATCAAATTTACAAGCAGGGATGAAGTTAGATATAGAGGCTGTAAGTAGCATTTATAACAGGTGGTAATGCAAAAAGCGCAAAACTTTGGTCACTTTAGTTGGCTGCTTGCATTATCCGTTTTCAATACAGAAATATGAAGCAGGTAATAAAATCAATGCTTGACATTTTTAATGCAGCAGCTTTCAATTGATGCAGCACTGGGGATGTGAAGTGCTCTCTAAATTACTTGTGAGGAGTTTGCATGGTCCTTCAGCTGGGAAAGGGTTCACTGGCTCCCACTGTGAAAGTGGTTCACAAAGGACACATTTTCTGTTGAAGTCTGTAGGTGACACAAAGGCATGTGAAATAGTAAGTGCCTTTGAGAATATCTTAACTTCTTCAGTGTAATAGAATCACTTGGTGGATTGGCTATAATCCAATACTATGTATTGTAGTCCAGCTATATGTGAGATAACACATCTGGAAAAACTATTCGACTTAGACGTATAGGCTCAGCTACCACATCCTATGAAAGGAGGCTGTGGTAGCTGAGGAGGATTAGGAGGTCCTGGCAGCACAGAGGATACTATGCAGTTCTCAAATGGGGAGAAATGGCAGATGCAAATGTTAGATATATGGAGGGGGAAGAGCCAAATAGAAGGGAGCTCCTTGCAGCTCTCCTGGCGGCAACACTGGCTCCATGGCCAGACAGCAAGAAACATGGGAACACGAGGACCATGTGAGCAAGGGCCACAGAAGTGCCCGAGAGCTGAATATCAGAGCTTAAAATCTGCTGCCTATGGAACTTGGCCATTCCAGCTGAAGGTGGTTGAAAGGATCTGCCTTCCCACCGTGTCTGAAGGCCTCCATGCAGGAACGTGACTGACAGGGGAGCTGCTCCACCTGGACCGCAGCCTGGAAGCCCTTGGAGAAACCTACCAGTGAAGTGCCGTGTCCAGCCCAGCTGCAGGGGTCCAAACAGCAGCAATCACCTCTCAGGGTTTGGTGACTTTGAATCTGAATTCCCATGGGTAGCCCTTTCTTTAACAGGCCTTGAGGAAAACAGGGCTGCTTGCACCAGAGCCTCTTTTTACTGCACATGCTGTTGGACCAAAATTATAAGTAGTTGATAATTAACTAATCATATTTTGGGCTTTGGCCAATCATCTGCTAGTGACAGAAAGGATTTATTCTCTCCAGCTACAAGTAGACAATTGGCTAGATCCATGCTGAACTCTTTATTTCTTCCATTACTTTTTAGCGAGGGGAAAGGGCAGCAAATCAGGCCCTAGATAGAGAGGGCTGCTCTGAATCATCCTTATATGCAACATTTTGAGAGCTCAGATGGGAAGTGTTTCTGGTACCTGATGAAGACTGTGCCATTGGGGTTTTCACCCTACTCTGTACCATAAGGAGACACCTGGGATACGTTTAAGCACCTGAGCTCACCCAAAGGCCTAACCAAATCACAGAGATTTCTCCTGTTCTTTCTTTGTAGCTCAGTTTTTTTGAGGACTGAGATGTTCTAGTGCAAGAGAAACCTGCTATAAAACCTAGAATCCATCTGCATGACATTGTGTCCCACAGTGTGGAAGAACTGAAACCAGAGCAGCCGGTTATTATATTTGCATTTAACCTTTACGGGAAAACATTATGGTTATTGATTGACTTGTAGAACTATGTCCATCCCATGGTACCTTGGCTACTTTTCCAAGTTCCTATGCAGGGCAAATAGTGGGAGCAGAAGCACAACTGTTCTGCACAGCCTGACCGTGGTCACTGCTAATCAGGGAGGTGGCAAAAAGTAGGAGAGCTGTTGATGCCAAGGCTGGCCTTCCTGCTGCAGGCTGCAAGTCTGCATCCATTGCAGTGCCCCCAAGCAGGCAGGTTCCTCCAGACAACCTGGAATCAGCATCCTGCCTTGCTCTCCTGTGCGGAAAGCTGTATGTTTCCCCAGTCCCACCTAATGTCACCAAGGTGTTCATTGGTTGGCACTGAAAATCTGAGGCCTGTTGTGCTCAGGGCTCATGCTCGGC
>JAVCKT010028689.1:0-25103 GCA_032273925.1 Rhynchotus rufescens
GTGGCGGCCGAGCCGGGCCCGGCCCCGCTGGAGGGGGCGGCCGGCGGCGCCGTCCTGCCCCGCGCGCCTTGGTCGAGCCCCTGCTCGCAAATCCGGAGCAAACTTGGGCGACGCTGCCTCCTTTCCGCCGCTTCCCGAGCCCTGCGAGCGGCGGCCGGGGCGGCTTCTCCGGCGCGGGATCCCCTTCCCGTTGGCTCGGGGGGTTGGTCTGGAGGGGTAGAAATCGGCCTGGCCAGCAGAGAGTGCAGACTCGGGTGCCGGGCTGTGTTTAGTCGTGCCCCGTCTGGCACGTCGAGCGCGGCGCTTTGGGCGGCCCGGGGCGCGCGAGCTGGGCGCGCCAGAGCCGGCGCTGGGAACGGCGCTGCCCGCGTGCGGGCGGCGAAGCCCCGGGCGGCTCCCGCGCCGGCCGCCGCGCCCGGCTCCGCCAGGTGCCCCTGCTTACGGGAGCGCCCCGAGCCATGGAGGATATATAGTATTTTCATTTGATTTTTGGAATCCAGCAGGTGGTTATTTTTGGGGCTTGGCACGTTAGTGATTACGTGTCTGGTCTTTTCTTGGTGTGAAAGGCGAGGTGCTTTTCTTCCTTCCTCCTTCTCTGGCTTTGGGAATATCCCTGGGATTGTTGGTTGCTTGAGACCCGCCGGGGCCTTGGCCTCTGCTTCGTGCCCAGGCCGGGTTTGGGAATTTCGGGCACCCCGGCTCGCTCAGTGCCTCCCATGGGAGGCCGTGCTTCCCGAGGAGGCCGGCACGGGTGGCCTCCTGCATCCCGGGATCTCGCTGCCGTAAACACCCTCCTTGCGCTCCCCGAGCCCAGCAGCGCCAGTCCAGTCACAGACAAAGCTCGGGAAAGGATCCGGATCCCAGCGAGGTTCCTGTGCGGAGGTGGCCGACAAGGGAGCACGTTAGGGCCCCAACGGGCCGGCACTCGCCCCCCTTTGCCTCAAGTCCTGCCGAAACCTGGCGCTGGAACCCGCGTTGGCCGCTCCGCATGGAATCCATGCGGGCAGCTCCCGAGCCCCAGCTGCGCCCTTAGCTTAGAGAGACGAACAATGAAAGTCGCTTTTCCAACATGCCTGGAATTAAAAAGTAACTAGAGGCTTTAAAGGATCTTTAAACACTCGACATGGTTGCTAATGACCGGTAGATGTTTTGGGACTGATTATCTCGGGATGTTTTTGGTAGCCCTCTTGCTGGGCTTTATCTTGTAAATCACAGGCTGTTTGTTTGTCTTATCCCCTTCTCTTCTTAGGTTGGAAAAAAATCCAGCTTTTATCTTGATTATTTCCCCTCTGTCTTCCTGTAAAGAAAAAAGAGGAAAAAAAATCAAATGGTTCTGGGAAAACTAAAACAACTTGGCCACGTTTTCCACCTGGACACTCTTGTTCAAACCGAGCTATTTTTTGCTTGGGGAGGGAGCAACTTTATTGGCACTTGCACGTGCACATGAACTCGTGGATTCTGCTCCAGCGCCTTAGAAAAGCCGGGGAAAGGTCTCTTGTGGCGGGCGGATTCCCAAGCAGTGATTTCTCTGATTTCCACCCCCTCTCCCCTTTTGAAGATATCTCTGTTAGCTTGGAGAGGGGAAATAAGGAAAAAAGAAAACCCACAACTTTTACCCTTAGGAATTGATCTTTTGTGTTTATAAGCCTGCTATGTCAGCACGAAGGTGGGAGGGGGAGAAGGAAAAAGCAAATTGGTTCCAGAAACCACCACTTTTTTTTTTTCTTTTTAATTTTGCTTTAAGAAGAGCACTTAGAGATAGAAATCTCTTTGACTTCATCGCGTGAACTGGAGCAACCCGCAGATAGCGCGTGCGGGGCGGCACCGCTTGGCAGCGGCGCCGGCGCTGCCCGGGCAGGACGGACGGATCCCTTCGCCCGCCGGGCGCCGCTTCCACCCCGTGGCGGGGAGAGCCCCGTGAAGTCAACCTGGCTCCGTGCAGTTCGCTCTTATTAATGGCCGAGGCTGGGAAAGCCGGAGGAGCGCGTGGGAATAGCGAGCCGGGCGCCTCGGAGCTTTCCTTCTCCCCTTGGATGTCCCCCTTGCTCCGCTGGGAAACCCGCGGCTGCGGTGCCGGTGCTGCCTTCCCTGGACCCCCCGGACCTGGGAGCTCTGGTTCTCCTGCTCTGACTCCCTGTGGCGTTTTCCAGGTGGAAGTCATGGAGTTACTCATGGCACGGCATGGGCAGTTGTGTGCCGGCATCCGCGGGCGGCCCTGGCCGAGCCTTCTGCTTTCCCCATCCCGGTTGTTCCCAGTCACCGTCGGAGCGGTGCGGGCTCGGAAGGCTGCGGGCCGGGGCAGGGTCCGAGAAGCGGCTGCTTTGCCGTGCAGAGCAGCTGGCACCGGGCTCCACATCCCGCTCCGTGTCCCGCTCTGCTTCCCGCTGCACGGAGCCCCACGCGCTGGGCTGGAGAAACCCTCGGATTTGGTGCTGTGGTGACTGGAAAAGCTCCGGGAGCCGCTGGACTTTGCCACCACCTGCCTGGAGTGCAGGCCCAGCCAGAGGAGCTTCATGCTGCTCTTCCCAAGCCGTGGTCCTCGTGTCCTCGGTGGCCGCCGAAGGCTGCGGGGCACCGGGAACGGCCGCCGCCTTGGTGTTTTTGAGGGCCTTTTTTTGTGGTTTTCTTTTTTTATGTGTGTTTTCTATTTGTTTTTAATTCTGTTAGTTTTTTTTTTTTTCCCTCCCTTTGTACCATGGTGCTTTTGCCTCCGTTTTTTGCAGGTTGGGTGGATTTCGGTGCTCTGTCTCCTCTTTCCTCTTGCTCCTGCCAGCAAATACAATTGAACCAGCAAGTTTGAAAATAAAGGAATAAAGGCCTGGAACCTGCAGGCCGTTTAAAAGAGGAGAGAAAAAAAAAAAAAGGGGAAAGAAAGAAAAGAAAAATCCGTGTCCCGCTCTGCCAAAAGCCGGTGCTCTTTGTTAGCTGGGATTGCTTTCCCTTTGCAGATGTGCTGGAGAGAAACCCCGTGCGCGGGGGCTGCACAGGACCCTGCTTGCCCGGGAGCCCCCGATCAGCGCTCATGTTCTTCAGGACGGAGCTAAAGCCTTTAAAAATAACATGAGGTGGAATTTTCCGATGGATAGGAGGGAAGAGTGTTGTGTGTTGGGCTGTTTGGCCTAGATAGGGTCGCTGGGAATATTTTTTATGACCGTTTCCTCCAGGCTGCTGCCATAGAATGCGAGGCTGTAACTTTGGGATGTTGCTGCTGGGTTTCTGGGTGGAAAGAGATGGTGTTGGTGTGAGAAGGACCCCGATAAAACATTTGAGGAAACATTTTCCTGGTGTTTTTAGGAGTTAAGGATGCCTTTGCTGAAAAGGTCGCTCCCTTTCCGCAGTGCCGCGCTCCAAAGCTCCCTCCTTGTGCTGGGAATCAGAGGCTGGGGCGAGAACCGGAGTTGTTGCTGTCCTGGCGCTGTGAAAAACCTCTGCGGAGCACGTGTGCCTTGGACCAAAAAAAAGAGGAGGAAAATGATTTCCCTGCGTGAAAGGTGGTGATTTGCACAGCCCTGCACCATGGGCAAGTCTGGGCTGAACCGGCTGCGCTTGCAGGAGCTGCTGGGCCGAGAGCGGAGCCGTTAGCGGGGTCTGGGTGAGCGAATGTGGTTCTGATCGGAGCCCGTGGGGCTGAGGGGGGAAGCGGCTCCCCACGTTGGCGATGGTTTGATCGGCCCTTGGGCTGCTGAGCGCTGCGGGCTGCGCCCCGGGGCTGCTGCTGTTGGAGAGCCTGGAGCCGCGCGGAAAACTCGGGCTAAATCTTCTGCAAAATCCCTCGGCTGCAGTTCTGGAGAAATATTGACCCTGGTGGGCTCCTGTGCCGAACGTTAAAAGGAAGCATTCCTAATAAAATATGGTTTGGAAAATTCATTTCAGGCTGGAATTCGCCTCTCCAGAAAGCATTTTAATAAGGAGGTGGGGGAAATGGGACACATCATCCATGTGGCTTTTAAGAATCGGGCATTTCGGCTCTGCTTTTCTCTCCTTCCCTCGTATAAATTTTACTTGGATCTGCTCGCTCTGCAGAGCAACTTTCTAGAACCAAAATAAATGCATAAAAACGTGGTGGCGGCGGCGGGGGGAGCGGCAAAAACCAGGCGCAGACAAAAGTCTAATCCTTTGTGGTATTTTTATTCTGCCTTTAATGACATTATGGTGTCCCATTGAATGCTGCAAGCATTGAGTTTGAAGCCTAGTGTCTCCTTGCTTTTTTTAATGCCTTTTATGAGGGACAAAGTGCTTGCGGGAAAGCCGTTTTCGATGGGAATGGCTGGCCTGGAGCTCTGCATCAGTGGGCTAACACTTGTCGGAGCAGCTGTAATTTAATTACCGTACTAGTGGGTGCATGAAGCGCTCTGCGGTGCAAGGAGTTGGGAAATGGGGAAAACGCGATGCTTATTTTTAATTAAAACCTGCGTTTGGCTGCTCCGTGGTTTGGAGCGCGGGCCGGGCCGCCCTCCCCGCCCGGCGCGGCTGCGTGTCCAGATGGCAGCGTAACGGATCCGATGGCGCGCGTGCCCCGCGCCGGGCGAAGCTGGGGGGCTTTTCCTAAGCTCCGGAGCCTGGTTTGGATTAAGCGAGCAGGGCTGTCTGCACTGGCCCTCGCGCTTCCCTTGGGAGGAGGAGCCGGTTTTCCAGGCGGGAAGGGCGCCGTGGGAGCCGGCTTGCCGGGGTGGCATGGTGGGGTTTGGGAGCAGCGTCCCGGCCCGGAGCGAGTGCTCGGCCACCCCTTGGAGCTGCTCTGCCTGCCGGGAGGCAGCGCCCGCAGTGCCTGGGGCTTTGGGAATGCTGCGTTAAGTTAAATTAAAAAAACAAATAATGTATTTTTTTAAAACAAAAGGCGTCTGCGAAGCTGTGGCTCTCGCAGTAGCTGGGTAAATACCGCTTGGTTCTGTAAAGTGCGTTTAACTGCTTCCTCTGGAGGCGAGCGGCAGCGGGGCTGGGGCTGCTGGTGGGCTGTAAAAGGAGCCGGCGCGTCCCCCAGGCCCAGCAGCTGCCGCGGGAGCCGGCGGCCACCGGGCGGCACGGCCACCGAGCGGCACGGCCACCGGGCCGGCGTAGGGACTGTGCCCGGGGCTGGCCATCCATCCGTGCATCCATCCATCCATCTGTGCATCCGCCCGTCCATCCCCAGGGCATCGCTGCATCCCGCGCAGAGCCGGTGGCGGCTCCCGCGCGGTGCCCCCGGCCGTCGGAACCCGCTCAGGTGTCGGAGCGGCCCGGCCGCTCTGCGCGGCAGCTGCCTGCAGAAATGCAGCCTATTTTTAACCCTGGCCCCGCTGCTCCGAAATAACCTTTCTCGGGCAGCTGGGAGCTGCGGGACAGGCCCTGGGGCCGCTGCGGTGGCAGTGGGATGGGGACCCCGGTTTGGAGGTCAGTGCTGGCAATGGGGAGCCCCCTTTGGGGACTGAGAAATGGGTCTGGGCTGGATCGCAGCTATCAGAGCCCTGTGCCCCGTTGGAGGGCAACAGATCCGCAAGTCCCACGTGTGATCCCAGCTCCGGGGATGCAGGAAAGGCTTTTCCAGCCCTCTGGCGCTGCTGGGCGCTCGCGGGGAGCTGCTGGGTGGGCTCGTTCCTTCGGAGCCGGCGCCTTGGCGGGCGCTCCAGCTCTTTGTCTGCGGCTGCAGTAACGCGGCCCGACGCGAGGGGGAGGCCGGGCCCCCCAGCCCCTGGCCCCTCCGGGAGTTGGGGGCCGGAATTCCGGCACGGCGCGGAGCGGGGCGCGTCGGGAGGCAGCTGGGCAGGGTGCCGCGGGGAGCCGCGGTGCGGGCCGGCCGCGCTGCTCCGCCTGACGCATCCCAGGCCTTCCTGCGACTTGAAAGGGCCCGGGCCCGCCTTTGAGCCGCGGGATTTATGGCCCTCTTAGGCCTCTCCAATAAAACAGGGCTCTCCTCGCCGGCAGAGCCCCCCGTCCCCCTCCTCCGGGCTCATTATCCTGGGGATTTGCGGCGCTTTCTCTCCTAGCTGGCCGCTGCTGCTCCCTCTGATGTGCGGCCGGGAGCTTCGTGGCACAAAAGTGGAGCCCGTGGGGGCCGGGGCGGCCGCTCTGGCACTTTGGGCAAGGGGAGGCGCTGGGTTCTGCACCGTGGCCCGCGAGGGGCTCGCTCAGCACGTGGAGGAGGCCGGGGATGTTGCAGCGCTCGGGGCACCGCGCGGGGCTTCTTAGCAGCCCCGGCCGCTCTGCTAAACCCATCGCCGAGCACCGCCGGCTTTTTCCACTCCGGCAGCCCCCGCTCGTGCGCCTCTGGAGAATTCCCGCTGCTCCGGAGCCTGGGGGCCGTCCCCTGCCTGTGTCCCTGCACAGCGTCCCGCGGCAGAGCATCCCGGGGCTGGATTTGGCCCGCGGAGCGCCAGGAGCGAAGCCGCGAGTTTCCGCTGCTGCCGAGGAAGCGCCGTGCTGGAACGGAGCAGCAGGTTACGCTTCTTCGAGGCCGAGCAGCAAATATGTTTTAAATTTGGCAGCAGGCAGCAAGGAGCGGGCGGGAGAAATTTTCCAGGTATTGCATTACGCTTTTTCCCCCTAAAAGGGGTCTGCTTTGGTGCTGGGGATTAGAGGGAGGCGGCGGAGCGGGGGCAGCCCCGGGCCCGGCCGGAGCCGCTTTCTCTCCTGCCTTGGGACACAAAGCGGCCGTAGCCCCGGCACGGATGGACCATGTCTGTGTTTGGTCCTGGGCATCCGGGCCCCTGCGCGCTGCCCGCAGCGGCATTCCCAGTGCCGGGAACGTGGGGAGGTGGCGCTGGCGGCGGGATTCATTCCGGGCTTCCTCGCTGTGGGCGCGATGGGAAGTTCCCACCTGGCACGGCCGCCCCGCGGGCACCGCCCGGCTCCTCCGGCTCGCCGGGTGCGCTGATTTATCCTAATCTCCTGCTCTCATGTATTTAATGAACGTTTCATGCAAGAGCGAACCTGGAATCCACTCCGAGCACAGAGCTGGGCCTCGGCCAATTAGTCAGTTATTTTAGAATAAGAATTAAAAAAGAATAAGAAATAAAAAGAAAGGCGAGTCTCCCCTGTGGTGGGAGGGGAGCTCTGGCCTCTGCCTCGGTGAGCGGCGCTTCCCCGTGGGGCCGCAGCGCAGCCGGACTCGCTGCCCTCGGAGCGCCTCTTGCTCCGCGCAGCAGCCGGATGCTCCGTGTGGAGCTTGGAAAGGCGGGGGATGTGGGCCCGGCCGGGGTGGGAGCGCCTTGGAGGTGCCGGGAGCCGGAGGCGGGTGGACTTTCCCCTCCAGCTGTGTTTGTTCTCAAACCCGGGTTATTGCCGTCCCGCCTGAGCGCTGCGCCCCTCGCCCGCACCCGGAGCAAGGGCCGCTCCGGCAGCGCCCTGCCCTTTCCCCTCCAGGAAAACCCGGGCGTGCGTGCCAGTCTGCTTCCCAAAGAGCTGCATTTCCCAGGATGCAGGCCTGGTCTTTCATGTTCTTTGGCCCAAAATCAAGCTTCTGCTCCCCAAACCACCCGGAGGATGGTGGCAGGAGGGCTGCGTGCCGTCCCCGCGGCTCCGTGAACCCAAAGCCTGTGTGCTTTGCTGGGCTTTGATCTGTGTCCAGGCTTGGTTAGCGATGGGAGCTGATCCCTAATTGCCCCCTTTATGTCGAGTTGTTTGTGCTTATCCAATATCGCTCGGGAAAGCCTCCTGCCGGGGTGTGCGCAGGGTGGGGAGTGCCGCGTGCTTTCCCGTATGACACAGGAATCCCGGAGCGCCGTTCCTATAGCCCTGGGTGCTCCCACCCACGACACGCAGTTTCGTGCAGCGCTCCGGGTTTCGTAAGAGCCGGGGCAGGCGCGAGGCTTCCCGAAGGCTTCACTGCGTTCGGAGCCTCCTGGATCCGATGCCGGCTCTCCGGGTGCTCCCCAGCGTGTGTCTCATCAGCTTCATTTTGGGTTAGCCCCTCTGCTTGGGGAGCGAGCCCAGGACCCGGAGCTGGATCCGTCCAGAGGGCCAGGGTTGGTGCTGGGGCTCCCGCTGCCTGACGAGGTGAATCCCTTGCCCTCTTCCTCGCTTTCCCTCTCCGTGTGGAGGTGCCCAGGCTGCGCTGTGGCGCTCCCAAGAGTTAATCCCTTCCTGCAGAGCAGTTCAAGGTTCATGGGTCATAAGACGTGCAAGAAAGCACAAACGTTGCAGCTTTGTACCCGTGCCCAAACGGAGAAAAACTGCAAAGTCTCTCTGAAAAACATTGTTTTCTGTCTGAGACCTTGCTCCCTGTGTCCTCCTACGTGCACCCAACCACGTCTTGGGTGTTTTGGGCTGGTGGGAGAGACCTCACCCCATAGCCGCCTGCAGAGCAGCCTTTGCCACCTACTTCTTGTTGGGGGAAGGGGTGAGAATCACTTTCCTAGTTTATTAAAGATAAAGAGATTTGTTGATAGTACAAATGGTTTCCTTACACAAGTATTAAGAGAGGGTGACAGATACAAAAGTAGTGGGATAATTGCTTGCAGCTGCTCGCTGCCTTCCCGGCCTGGCCGCCCGCGGCCGTTCCGAGCGCTGCCAGCTCCGGCGCGCGCCGCCGGCCGGGCAGCCCCGCCACGGGCCGATTCGGAGCGACTCCAAACCAGGCGGCTCGGGATTTCGCTGCGGATTTTTGGCTCCCGGTGCGTGTGCGGATGGCGGGGCCGCTCCGTGGGAGCGGGAAGGCTCCCGCTCTCCGCGAGCCCCGCGCGGGGATGTGGTGCGAGGCGGCGGGTGCCGGGGGACTCGTGATGAAATCCAGAATTGGCAGCGCTTCCTCCATTGTCTTCTGCAGGCCGGACCCAAGGATCCTGCCTCTCCTTCCCTCGCTTCCCTGCAGCTCTCGCTGCCTCGGAGTGTTTGCGCCGCACAACGCTTTTTTTCTGGCATCTTGGCTTTCTTGTCGAAAGCATCAGCTCTAGCAATAGTATTTAAGGTTATTTATTGGGTTTTAATGCCAAGCAATGTAAACATCTGGCTAGCGCAGTGCAGCGGGACACGGGCTTATCTGGGTGTTTAGCGCGTGGATTTTTAAGCACTTCATGAATTAGTCGAAGAAGGTGGCCGTTGCCCTTACAAACAGTGGGTTGTTTTGGAAAGCTTTCCTCAAGGTGGAGATTCCTCAAGTGCTTCGCTGCTGACCTTCTTGTTAATTATTGCTCTGCAGCAGCAGGACCATGGGCTGCGAGCGAGGAGCGCCGTGGTGTCCCGTTTGCACGGAGCCGAGCGTCCCTGGTCTGCTGAGCTGCCTTCCTTTGCCCCTCTCTTCCCCGGGCTTGCCAAATAGGAGCCTGGATTCATAAGCCCGGTTTTACCCTGGTAGCTCCGACCGTGATTTCCCCTGGCAATAGACCTAGCAGTGCAATTTATTTTGCAAGGCAGCTGCTAGAGAGGTTAGTCCAGCCCCATGATAAAGGCGCTGGAAAAGGGAGCAAAATGGCTTGCCGCAGCGTTGCTTGCTGATGGACGGAGGCATTAGCAATTTCCCTTGCTTTTAGTCCTAACAAAGCTCAGCGGCAAGGAGGAAAGAAAATGCGAACGGAAAAAATTCACCAGTCCTGTGATTTCCGGAGCGCTTGTGAAGGTGAGAGTTGAGTCACTTTGCCGTGTACGAGCTCAGCAATTTTGTCTTGTCCCCAGAGAGTTACTGGAGTCACGCAGGGAGAAATAACGCTCGGGGTTAAAAATAGCCGCTTGACAATAGGAAGGAAGGACTAAAAAAGCTCTGCGTTAAGGAGACTGGACAGGAGGCCAGGGAAAGCGTCCCCATTGCTCAATGCTGCTAGGGCTTAGCTTTGGGGAGTTAGACCTGAATTAAATTGCATTTGCACTTGGCCTAGTCTGCCTCCTCGCACCGCGCTGGGGATGGGGGCTCCCGTGGAATACGGGCACGTGTTTTCCGTGCCCAGGTGGATCCGTGCGTGGATGTGGCACCGGACACACCGTTTGTCACCCGTTTTGTGGCCGCTCGCCGGGTCCGTGGCCGCGGGCGGAGGCAGCGCGCGGCTCTGCGCGAGGCGCAGGACTCAATTCCCAAGCTGGTGCTGAGGCTTTTGTCAGAGCTCATTAAAACCATCTGTGGCTACCAGAGCCTGACCAGAAAGCCGGAGTGACGGTGGGGACCGAGGCGGGTCGCGCTCGGTGCCCGCGCTGGGGACGTGGCCACCACGGCCCCCCCTCTGCCGCAGGCTTTGCCGGGGAGGCAAGAGGAAAAAGGCCGGGGATTCTGGCTGGAGCAAAACCAGGAGCGATTCCGGCCCCTTGATTAGCTCGGAGCTTTATTCCCTGGGCTCTGTTTCTTTAACTTTGGCAGCTTTCTTGGCCTTCTGAGCGGAGCGAGCTGCCGCGAGCACGGGCAGACAATGGTTCTCAGAGGTGGGGTAGGAGGGTGGAAAGAGATGAAAGCGGGAAGGAAAACTGAAGCATGCCTGGAAGTGCATTTTGATGTAAATGGGGGTTTTTGATGGACTTTGAGGGACGCTAGCTCGCAGAAAGGGCTCTGGCCGCCTTCCCTCGCGCCAGGGGCTCCGTGCTGCGCTCCGGCCCTTTCATTTGCCGAGGGACAGGGCGCTTTTCCAGGGCGCACACGGGCCCTTCTGCTGGGTGCCTCTGGGGCTCCCCAATGCAGTGGAGCATCCGGTGGCTCCCGGGGCCTGTGTCCCCGCAAGGGAGAAACCCCACGGAAATGGGGCTAGGGTTGGGGCCGTCCCGCCAGGACACGCCAGCACCGCCGCAGATGTCTTGAATTTAGCACTTGCTTGGAGAAGTGCTCTGATTTTTTTTGCTTTGCGAAAGAGGAAGGGCAAAGGCGTCTGGCTGGTTTAACAAATTGCACTTTCCTCCTCGGGGCCGCCGCTCCAGCGGCTCTGGTGCCGCCTGCGCAGGAGCTCGGCCTCAGCTGGCTCCTTTCTCCAGCCCCAAGCCCCGTCCGTGATCCCCGATTCGGGATTGCTCTCGCTGGTTCTGCTGCTCCCGTGGACGTCACCTCTGGGCTCCTTCCTTTAGGGACCTGGTGGTGGCCGCGTTGACCAGCTGCTTTTCAAGCAGGAGCTGCTGTTTTTATTTATATTTTCACGCTGAGGCTTGAGGAGCACGCGCACTCCGCGTGCCCGACACTTCCTTTTCGTGCTGGTGGCCCTCGGGGACGAGGAGAAGGGGGAGACCTGGGCAGAGCCCACCCGCTCTTGAGCCGCCTGGAGTAGCTCTGTGTTTATCCGGTGTTACCCCCTTCTAAAGAGAATGACTGAAGGAAGAGCCTTGTTCAAAGTGTGAAAGTTGTCGTTAAATGTCCAGGAGGAGCAGCCGGGCTCCTTTGTGCCGTTTGTGGCAGCCGGCGGCCTCGGCTGCATCCCGGCCTCGCTCCTCCGAGCAGCTCCTGCAAGCCTCTCCTCTTCTGGAGGAGGATTCAGGTTTAAACTGCCCTCACTGCTTTGATCTCCGTGATCCCAACCCTTGTCCTTGGCGCTGTCTCAACAGCTCTCAAGTGCAGCTGAAGATGTGGCATTGTCATGAGTCATTCTTCCTTTCTGCTCTTTTTTTCCCCCCATTTTCCTTCCCCTAGCAGGCCCTTTATTAAAAAGAAGCACATTCTTCCAGTAAATAAGAGCAAAACAAACACCCTGTTCCTAATTTAAAAGGTATATCCATTGCGGTTGGCACCACCGCTCCAAGAGAGGCAGAGGTCTGGAAGAGAGCAGAGAGGCGAGTCAGAAAGGAGCATCTCGAGCTGCTTTGGGCCATGGGACCAGCAGGGTTGTTGGAGGGATGGAGCGGCAGCTGAAGGAGCTGGTCCTGGGTGAAGGTGGCCCAGGCCGGGCTGTGCAGAGGGCACGCGGTGCTGGAGCCCCGTTGCCTTGGCCCTTCCTGCCGCTCTTGGGGCTCGCGAGACGCCGTGCCTGCCCTCCGGGGGTGGTTCTTGGTCCCCCGTCACCCTTTCACTGCTCACGTGCCTCTCCTTGGCAGCTGCTGACCTTGTGGAGACGGGAGAAGGGAAATTAGGACGGAGGAGCTCTCTGGGAGAGCAAGCTGACAGGCTGGGGTGCGGGGAGACGCGGGGAAGCGGGAAGGTCAGGCATTTCGGTGTCCGTGTTTCTGTACTGTCTAGAGCAATCATTAGCGGGAGCGAAGACTGGCCTGTCATTTCCTATATACTCTGCTGGTGAGCCGTTAGCGCTTGGCTTGTCCTTACTCCGTGCGTGTCCTTATTCCCTGCGTCTCCCAAATGCCTGCTGGAAGCGCGTGCCGCGGCTGTGCGTTAATGGAGCTCTTCCCAGGGCGGCTCCAGGTCCGAGGCTGTGCGGCTTCGGGACGCAGCCGTGGTCTTGCAGGAGATGCTGCTGCTGATTCCTGGGCACGTTGCTGCCCGGAGCTCCCCTGCCCCGCGGCCGGCAGCTTCACCCGGCTTCCCCGAGAGAAACGGCTCCGGAACGGGGAGGCTGTGCTCCTGCTCTGTGGCTCCCTGCAGCCCCCTGACTCGCAATTGCTGTTGTGTGATGTGCTTGTTTTTCCTTGTCATACGACCTTCCCTTCCTATTACGTTGAAACACTTGAAAATTTTCCACCAGATGATCATAGTTAGACTCTGAGCTTTCCTTTGGTTACTGCCAGTTCCCAACTTCTGTCAAACTGAGTTTTTTCCTCCCCGTTAACAAGATGTGGGCACCTTTCTTAAATTGTTGTCGTTACACACTGAGTTGTCGACAGTCCGAAAATTTACTGCTAGTATAAAACCATCAAAAATGAACTGTTCCTAGCAGTTGGTAAAATATCACAAGGCAATTGTGGGGAAACTTGTTTCTCTCTCTGACGTAACTTCTGAGTCAGTCTTTTAATCTCTAATCTAGGTTTATGGTCATCTTTATTGAAATACTGGGCTCTGTGAAAGGTTGACATGTATGACCATCATAAAACTGGAGTTATAGGACTCCAAAATTGCCTTGATAGTCCAAGTGTCTGCAGGAAGCACTTTTAAAATTTGTAATCGGGATTTATTGGCCTTTGTGGCTGAAACTGTCAGTAGAAAATAAAATGATCAGTCTGGGGTGGATATTTTTTTTATTGGTATTTGACTCCTGTTACGTGTATTTTTAAATTGCTCCATGCCTTGCCTACATACCGAAGCTCTTGGGGAGGGAGCGTCTCTGGGTGATGGGAGCTGGAGGAATTCCATCGGGAAGACTTACCTGTGTCCTGCTTCCTGGCTCCCCGTCCTTGGCAGCGGGAGCAGATGTGGAGGGCGCTTCCATGACTGAGATGACCGTATCTTCGTGTTCTACCTATGCTTCTCTATGGCAGCACAACTGCTGTGGAAGGATTTAAGACCCTGGCACCATGGAACAATTCAAGAGACCATTTCAGGATCTTCTTACTGATACAGAGTGCCCAAGTCCTATAAATGATGGTGCCATTTTTGTTATTTTTTTTTTTTTTTAACATTTATGTAACCCTCAACATAGGCTTTTGAAATGCGCTCTTCTTAGCCCAATATGAAAAGGGACCAGTAGAAACTTCTTTTGTCTGCTGTGCTCTTCAGCCCTCGTGTTGCCTCAAGATCATCTTTCCAGTACGTGTAGTTCTCCCACGAGCAGCTGCCGTGGAGACCTGTCGTGCGGGTCTCCATCCCCTGCCTTCTGGAGCGGTTGCCTTTCTGGTTCTGAAGATGAAAAGCTCCTGAGCACCTGGGCGCTCTCCAGCTGCCTCTGACAGCGTGGGTGGGTGGTGAGCGTTGGGGTGGGTGACATTGTGGGACGGTGGCTGGCCCCTCTGGTTGCCTTGGAAAGAGTCCCTCAGCTCACCTGACTGCGCGGTGGGTCAGGGAGACGCACGGACTCTTCCTGAGAGCTGCTGGAGATCAAGGTGAGGACCTTGATCGTGCAAAAATATTAAATTTCATCCAGGTGCAACAGTACTGAGAAAAGCACGATTGGTGGGTTTTCCTAAAGACACGCAATCTCTATTCCAGAGCCCCAAGAAATGGAGAAAATACAGCTTTTCCTGGGTGGCTAGCTCAACGCCTGCTTGCCCTCACGTAGGACTTCTTTGATAATACAAATGCGTCCAAGATCAGTCTGGTTCTAGCTACTCCTTTTCTGCACTGTATTAAAGGAGGCTTCCGTGCCCCACAGGTACTTGGTTGTTAAATCTCTTTCATTCTTTCGATGAACTAAACTGACTAATCTTCTTCCTACTTTTTCCCAATCTTTGAATAATTTGTGTACTTTGCACTTCCTTGCTCTTGCTTCCCATCAGTTCATTGCTTGCGTGCGCACTGCAGGCTCGAGGATACGTCCTGTGTCCTGGTTTCTAGAGGCTGCACTTTCTTGCCTCTGAGCTTCTTAGGCTGACCCCAGTTTACCAGTACTCA
Source organism: Rhynchotus rufescens (assembly GCA_032273925.1). Classification (NCBI taxonomy): domain Eukaryota; kingdom Metazoa; phylum Chordata; class Aves; order Tinamiformes; family Tinamidae; genus Rhynchotus; species Rhynchotus rufescens. The sequence goes on from JAVCKT010028689.1 coordinate 14,309, forward strand.
GCTCTCCAGTTGCTTTGTCCCTCTCTCTGCTCATGCTTCTGCCGTAACCTTGTCCAGAGGTTTTGCTTCCAGGTCTTGCAAACAGAGGCTGCAGCCGAGCTCCGTGCTCAGCAATCCCGTTGTCCTCCTTGGGTGGGTTCTGCTGCTTGTCACTTAATGCATTTCCCAGTGCAGTCGAGCCGTGCTGCACTGCTATTGTGTGGCGGGACTCTATTCACAATGTAGTGTGCTGCAGTCTGCACATCTATGCATTTACCTTTATCAACTAAACATGTAATTTCATCACAGAAGGATGTCAGGTTTGTCAAACAAATCTATTCTTTGTAAAGACGTGGGCTGGAATTAATTGGCATGCATAGAATTCTGTTTTAAAGGGTTTACCCGAGACTAAAGCGTGCTTCGGAAATTCGTGTCGAGCAGGGATCTGAAGTGGAAGCTGGTTGTCTGTCTTCAGGCTGCGACATTGCTCTGCTCTGAAACTCAATTTTAGAATAAACAAGTGCAATATGTTTGCTGATGAAGATTTAAATAATATCACGCTGCTCACTTGAGTGAATTCACTGTCAGGCACCTGGAAGAGGAATATGGAGCGATTAATATGGTTTTTGACCATGTTAGGCTCTGCTGAGGATGCAAGAAAGATGTTTTTATATGGGTTTATTCTACTCAATTTAGTTCAACTAATTCATTCCAGGCTGGGAAATTGAGTGTTGGAAAAAAATGGAAACAAGTAACCTGTTTCTATATGTCTTATCTGCAACTAAAAAACAGACACAAAGATGACTAGTTTTGAAGAATGTTGGCCAGAAATAGTTTGTCCAGTTTGTTAAATATGACAATTTCGTTTTTGTTTAATTGGTATCTTCCTGAATGGAAAAGCTTTGTTGCTAAACTTTCTTGTATTATCATTACACTTATCATGCGGGTTGACTTCTAAAAGTACTTTTTAAAATGGCAGTTTTTATCCAGGTCTTAAAATTGAAATTCATTTTTTATCCAAAAGCAGGATAGAAATGACTCTACTAAAATTAGATTAATCCTAATAAGAATGTCAGTTATCACTTCTGAATACATTAAAATATTTTTTGAAATTTTCCATGCCTCTTTAGCTATAATTGCTAGTGTAATTCCTTACATAGACATAGTGTGTCCTCAAGGTTGACAGAAATACTTAATGTAACGTTGACGCTATGGTGAGTTCTAAATTAGTATGTCGCAGTCATTACAAACGACTTCAACCTTCTCAGTAAGTTAAAAAAAAAAAACCTCAAATGCAAAATAAGATTGGAGTCATTTGCATTGGTGTCCACCCCTTGGTTAATGTGACAAGGCTGGTGGCACTGGTGGCACCAGTGGCTGGTGGCCGGATGGGCTCGCCACCAGGTTCTGTTTCAGCGTTGGATTTTGTGCCTTTCTGCATGTGCGTTTTGGGGTGTCCCCACGGCTCTGAGGTGCTCCTGGAAGCAGCTCAGGAATGGACCAGCCGTGGCCAAAGAGCTTCTCCGCTGCTGCTCCCTGGTGCTCCCTGCCCAGGTCTCCTGACCGCGTGGCAATGGTTATTCCTGGTGTATGTTTGACTTCTCTTTGCTTTGCTGAAGACTTTTCTTTGCCAAAAGGGTGCTGGCTGGTGCTGTGGGGTGCTGGTTGACCCTGGACAACGAGGTGGTACTGGCCACAGCTTGGATGTTTGGGGCAAGGGCATTTTCCAGGGCCTGACTTGCAGTCCCACCGGCAGCTTGGAGGCCAAAGAGTTCCCCTTGGCTCCGTCTTGGAGCTGCCTTTCAGCCGGCATCGCCGCGGTCCCTCCGGCGGGTTACGTGCGGGTTAGTGTAGCCGGGCGCCGGTGCCCTGGCCAGCGTGCCCAAGGCTGTGCGTGCCGGATGGGAACCTGCGGAGCAGCCACGCGCTCCTGGCGGCCCGAGAACGTGGAGTGTTCCTGCCGGGGCTCCGAGTGCTTCCTTGGGAGCCCTGTGTGGGGCCCCGCGCCTGGAGGCTTCGCCTGTGGGAACTGCGTGCCAAGGGGCCGAGCCCCCCGCGCCGGGGTCCCCCCGGCTCGCCGCTCCTCGCGGGCACGCCGGGAATGCCGTTCCCTTCCGCTGCCGCCTTCTATACAGATCGGGAGTAATTGGATGCAAATTGGAACTGTTGGAGGCTGCGAGTCCTTCAAAAGGGCCTTTCATGAGCTGTGAGAGGGAGCCTGAAAGGGAGAGGAAGGCTGAGGATCCCGCGGGGGAGGAGATGGGCAATTTGGGGTGCTGCTACCGCCAGGAAAGTGCCACGGGAGCTTTGTGTGGAGCGGCGTGGTCCCTTTGGGGGCCCAGTGCTCAAAGAGCTGCACAACAAAACTTTGGGTGCTCCTTCAACGACTGCTCTGTGCTCGCCCGCTTGTTCTTTCGTCTCCGTTTTAAGGCGCAGTAAACAAACCTCCTTCCCCGGCGCGCGTCCCGCCGCGACGGCGCCTTTGTGCGCGTGCAGATGTTGGGAGCAAGGTGGGCTTTTGATCTGTGCTTGCTTTCAGAGCTGCACTTGCTTCGAGCACTCGAGCTCCTTGTTCAGCATTTCGGGGCACGTTTGAAGCGCGCTGGAGGGCGCGTGCGGCCGAGCCCCGCGGCGTGCGCCGTGCACCTGGGGCTGGCGTGGTGGCGCAGCAGCTCCGCGGCTCGTTGGGCGCCCGTCCTGTGGGGACATCGGGTGGCCAGGGCGGAGGTGAGAGGAGCATCACGAGCTGGGGTGCTCGCGCTGCGCCCCCAGCCCCGATGGCGAGTTTATTTTTAGGCTGGAAAAGGGAACAAACAGCAGATTTCAGCCCTCCGCGCGCTCGGACACGGAGGCGTCCGGTGACGGGGGCTGCAGCCGGGGCCGCGCGGTCCGCAGGGCTGGGGCGCTCGCGCCAGCTGTGCACATCTGGCGCAGCGAGAGGAAGAGGCCAATTTGGGCTCCTCTGCAGCCTCTTGGAAGAAAAATCCTTCTTTCCACTTCTGCCTCTGGGTCCTGCCTGTTTTTTGCCAGCCGTGTTCAGGGCTCTTTGCAAGGAGCTGCTTTAAAAGCTTCTGCTTTTCTCTCTTGATCCCTCCCTGGGCCCCGTGCTCCTCGATGGCTGGTTCTTCTACCGGAACTGGGAACGTGTGGGCACTAATGCCCAGAGGGCATCCTCGCCAGCGCCGGGAATATGGGGTGTCTTGGAGATGTAGTGCGTTCCGGGCCGCGGTTCCCGGGGAAGCGGAGCGGGAATGCTGGAGGCCGCGAGCAGGAGAATAGCCGTCCTCCTGGAGCGTGAAGACACACACATTCTCTCTCACACCCTCTTTCCTGCCCTCTCCCCTTAACCAAATAGTTCAGGCTCCGCCAAAGAGAACTGGTGGCTTTTGACTCCTTTGCTATTTGCCCAGCAAGGCAGAGGAAAGGCCTGCCAGCGGGCTGAGATTTGTGCTCCTACCTAGCATGTCTGGAGCGATATAGCTCGTTTTAGGGCAGTAACTATTAAAGCCCTCCTTAGGCTGGTCTTGGGCGTGAGATGACACAGGCTGACCCTAATGGTGCCAGGAATGTTGCTTAGCTGTTGTGATTCGATAGAAATAATCGCTTAGGATGGGGCTGAGGCCAGCAAGCTCCTTCTGCCTCTGTGGTCACGAATCCTGCCTTGAAGAAAGACGAGCTGCTCTGCAGCATGGCCTGTTATTGAGGTGGAAGCGAGTACATGGAGCTTCTAATGACATGTCTAGAGTTGATTTTTGTGGTGTTCGCCTTGCTAAAGAAAGGGCTGCTCCTGGGTTTGGGTGAGCTTTCTTTAGCCTCTTTTTAAAGATCTCTTTTGATGATACGCTCCTTTGTTAGCAAGGGAGGAATTTTTGTCGCAACAGCTTTGGTCTGGCTACCTGGGCCTCTGCAAAGGGAGCTGTTTGATGCCCTGCGCTTTCAGTCGACCCAGTTTGATTGGTGCAAAACCGGGGCTCAGCTTAGGTGAAATTGGCACTGTGCAGAATTTTGCAGTGGCTTTTTGAGTAAAGGTGCATGGGGTGGTGGGTGGGAATAGAGGGAATACTCTGCTCTGCTGTGGCTTTTGGGGAGGATCTGGGGTTCAGCAAGACCTCGGCAGTGGTTGCTTCCAAGGTTTGATCTGCATAGATGGTGCAATAGCAGTTGTAGCACCATAGAAAGCCCATGGAAACCAAAGTTCTGGGACGGCAGCCTCACTGTTAGTTAAAATAATCCCCAAAGAATGAGGGCAGTGAAAGAGGAGAAGCAATTTCTTTATTTACACACCGAAGAGCTTGAAGCTGTCGGCACGCTGGTGTGACACGGGCAGTTGTGCTGGGCCCAGCGCGGTGCCCTGAGCGGCCCCGCGGGGACAGGGCGCGTGCGCTCCGGCATCCTCCCTGGAGCTGGCCGCAGAGCACGGGGGAGCACCGGTCCTCAAAGCTTCGGCTCTGGCAGCATCTGCGCCTCATGCAAAATTAATGGACTTTCTTGTTCCTCTCCTGCTTCCCATATTCCCCAAAGGAGGTTGTACATTTTATTAAAGTTCAGCTCTATGTGTATCTAGCCTAAAAATAAAAGCAAGAAAGAGCCAGATCTCTTTCAGCAGGAAGAGGAGTTTAAAAATGACACCGCGGTGTATTGCTGGCTTCTCTCTTGGCCTTTCCTGCTGTGTGAAGTGATGCTTTCTGCTCCCTGGATCCCTCGCCGGAGCAACTGGGAGCAGAGTGGGCCAGGTTGTGGGGAATGTGGTGGGTTCACAGCCTGTTCTCGCTGGGAATCCTTCGTGCAGGGTCTTTCTCCTTGCTGCAGGCTGTTGATATGCAGTAGACAGGGGATTTTACATGTGTGTAGCACCTCCAAAACATGCTGAAGGAATATAGGCAACACTAGAAAGAGGTTTTGGAGAGGAAGAGCCAGGTTTCCTCCCTGCTGAGGGACTTTCAGGAGGATGACGCAAAGCCGAGGCTGGATTTAGGCTTTCTTGTGGGACTGGCTGACCAGTCTTTGGTTGTCTCTTGGGTATTTTGAGTGTGTGTGAGAAAAGAATGGGGAAAAAAGAAAACTTTTGTGCTCTTATGAGTCATCTCTTGCTTTTTCTCCTTAACCAATCCAAAGCAGCTGGTGTTTGAGAGGTTGAATGTCTTGTATAGCCCAGTGCAGTGCAAAGATTATAGGGCTGATTCAGAGGTTAAGAATATTGTGTGACCTGGTTACTGGGGCAGTTATTATACGGCTGCAGCGGACAGTCGTTATGGTTATTGTATGCATGCAGCTTGCTATAATGCAGTGGTTAAGAAAGGCTTAATAAGTGACAACGCCGGCGCTAGTCAGGCCAGTTCCCGGTAATGACACGCGGGCTCGGTGAGACACGGTGATTTAGGGCTGCCTGGGAAGATGCTCCTTCCAGCCTTAGCCAAAATTACAAAACTTGTTTTGCCACATGTGGGAGAGATCAAAAGGGTTAGTCACCGCGCAGACAGGAGGGGAGCGCTGGCCGTGACGCCGCTCCCGCCGAGCAGGCTGCGAGCCACCACCGGCGGCTGTGCCCCAACCGGCGGGACCTGTTGGTGCAGGGGCCGCGCGCGGGGTAATTGCCGTGTGCGGGCAGCCCTTTGTGGGGGGTTCTCCTCCCGGTGCCTGGGCGCTAATGCTAGGGTTCAGCTCGCAGACCGCAGCTCGGCTTCCTGTGCCGAGCCGTGGCCACGGCTCTGGCGGGGCCGGCTTGCCAGCGTGGCTGGCACGCAGGTGCCGAAGCCCAGCCCTGGCCGGGAATGCCGAGAATCTCTCGGGAAGGATGAAGGCACGAGGGCTGCCACGGCGAGGGTGGCTCCCGCAGGCACGGGAAGAGCCGTGGGACGCTCCCATGAGAGCGGTGCCATCGGCCTGGAGCGGTGCCCTTGACCTGAGCGGTGCCCTTGGCTTGGAGCGAGCAGGGGCTCCCTGGGAAGCTGCTGGAGCCCCCCACGGTTGCTGCTCCGCAGGGAGGACACGGGTTTGGCCTCGGTGCCGCCGCAAGTCGGTGGGAGCCCTCACAGCAACCACGAGCCGGGCAGCCCGTGCCGAGGTGCCGGACACGGAGCCGGCTCCCCGGGAGTCCCCGTGTTCCGCCGGGACCGCCAAGCTGCCGCGGTGCCATCGCGCCCCAGGGCCTCCGCGCCGCCGCCGTGCACACGGAGGCCCGTGAAGGAGGCGGATGCCTTTCCCCCAAAGTGACTAACCACAAGCTGTAACTTTATCTCCTTACGTGTTTGTTTTGAGTTCTTAATTTTTCAGGCCGAAGCGGCAGCGAGCGGGGAGGACGGGGGGACGAAGGAGGGGTCCTGGGAAGATCGGGTGACCGCGCGGCGGGTGTCAGATGTTGGGCCAGGCGCGCGGCCGCCTCCCCGCTCCCGCCCGGCCCCCGGCGGGGCCGCGTCCCCGTCCCCCCGGCGCGGGCTTCCTGTGCCCAGCGCCAGCGCGCCATTGTGCGGGGCGGCAGCTCGGCCGCTCCTCTCCGGGGATTCATCTGCATCACAAGGAGCGCGGCTTGGCGGGGAGGTCTCGCTCCGGCTTCTTTGGGCACATTAGCGCCGCTGCCATTTTCCCTTTCCAAGTGGGCGCACAGCCGCCGGCGCGGCCCATGCCAAAGTAATTCTTTGCTTTGGAAGCGGGAAGCGAGCGCTCCTCCGTCTTATTCCTGTGGGGTCAGGGGAGAAGTGGGAACCCCGCTGATCCAACCTTGTTCCCTTTTAACCTGTCCCCTCGCCAGTCCCCAGATGAATGGAGAGGGGACAGGGCTGCAGCTGGGGCAGAGGCGCGGGCGCCCCGGGGCCTCCCCCAAACCGATGCAGAGCAGAAAAACGGAGCCAAGCGGGGAACCTGAGCCGCTTCCGTCGGATCATTTAATGTCTCGAGCATCCAGGGCTTGGGTTTTGGGTTCATGCCGTCGCTGATGAATTCTAGCTTTTGAAATTCCTGGTGGTGAGCAGGGCTTGGCCGCTGGCCGTTTTTCCTGGCGGCACTGCTGCAAGGAGAGCCCGGAGCGCGCAGAGGGCGGGAAGCGCCCGGGCCGGAGCGGCCTCCATCGAGTGTGTGGGGACGGGGTGGCACTTGGGCCTGGGGCTCCCTGAAAGGAGCCTCCCCGTGCGCCGCTTCCCTGGGCTCCCCTCCTTGCTCGGGTGTTTTTGGGGTGCCTCCCCCCGCCCTCCCATCCCGTGTGGATCCCGCTCGCTTGGGAGGGCGCCGCAAAAGCCAAGGGGGCCGCGGGCTGGCGCGGGCGCCGCGCTGAGCCTCATTGTCTCACTTCCCTCCCGTCCCCGCGCCAATTAAAGAGCCCTGTTGCCATTCATGGCCCTTATGGTTTTGTTCAGTTGTCTGTCAGCTCTTGTCAGGCGCCGGAGCCCTTCCCCTCCCCCCGAGGCAAAACCAAGCCCTGTGTCGGGCCCCGCGTGTCGGCGCCTCTCCGCTTGCCCGCAGCGGGGCCCCATTGCGGGGCGCGCGCCCCGCGGCTCCTTTGTGCCCGCGCCGCCGTGCCCGGCCTTGCCTAGCTCGGCCCCGCTTCAGTGCTCTGAGGGGCGGCGCGGGCCGTGTTGCTCGGGGGGAGAAGATAGAGGGGTTTTGTTGTCTTGGGGAGGGGGAGGAAAAATGTTCTTGTTGGGCCCTGTGCTGGGAAAACAGCGCGTTTCGAAGCAGGTGTTTGGGCACAGGTGCCGTGTGGGGCCACGAGCTCAGCCTGGCGCGGGTGGCATCGCCAGTGCAGGCAGGCTGGGGCTCCGGGAGCCCTGAGCGCCAGCAGGGGAGAGGGCTCCTCTTGACTTTGGGTCTGGAGAAGCACCAAGTGCGCGGACGTGTCATCCCGCTCGGTGTGCGCCGTGGGCGGCGGAGGGACGCGCGGATGCCGGGGCGCTGGGCGGCGGAGGCGGTAGCTCCGGGCCCCGCTGTGTCCCGTTCCCGCGGTGCTTCCCATTCCCGTGGCGCGGCAGGACCGTGTGTAGGGCGCTGCACCCACTCACTCGGGACATGCTCGGCGCCCTGGCCGGTGCCGCGCTCCGTGCACGAGTCCCGGTGCCGTGCTCCACACGCGAGTCCCGCTGGAGCCGCTTTCAGCAGCTGCTGGAAACGCTGCAGGTGGCAGTAGCAGCCTGCGCGAGTGATCTGGCCCCAATTAGATCTCCAAACTGCCTCAATTGTCACCTTTTCTTGCCTTTTTATTTTTTTTTAAACTTGCAGAGTTCAGACTAACATTGTTTGTTCATATGGTTCATGGTGCAGCATCCTTCAGACAGGTTAATACAGGGGCTGCTGCACGGTGGTAGCAGTAACAAGCCCGTTTAATAGTATTTTCCCTTCTGCTTTTCTTGCAGCCCAGCCCGGCTCTCACAGCGCTGCCGTGCGCCTTCCTTGTCCCGGCCATTCAGAGCCGAGTAATCAGCAGTCACCCCGCTAAAGAGCAGCAAGTGCCTGAGCTGCAGGCAGACGTCCTGGCTCCCCTTGGCCGTGAGAAGGAAGTGCTGGCTGAATGCTGCTCTGCTCGCACTAGGCTAGCGGCTCGCTGCTTCTGCTGTTCAGGACAGAAGTCTTTAATCTGGCAGGAGATGGTGCTTCAAAGCTCCAGAGAAATGCTCTGAATGGCCTTGGCACGAGGCCGCGTTTGCCTTGGCCGGGGTTCCCTGTCCTTACACCGCTCGGAAAATGGATATTATCTTGTGATATTGATTTGGTGGGCAGTTGAGCCGCTTTTGTAGTCCCCATCACCTTTGTCCAGTTGTTGTTACAGCATAAACCAGGAGCTGTAGAGCAAACTCCTCCTTTGAGGAGAAGGCGGCATGGGAGCAGCCCAAGTGGGCAGGAGAACAAAAGGAAACATTCACCTTTTGTCCAGGCTTTCTTCCCTGCTGCCGCTTTGATCGGCCTCGGACCTAGGCCCGGTTCTGGGCAGCAGGCTCCTCGGCCAGGCTTGTTCTTCCTCCGGCCTCTTTGCGCCTTTCAGAGCGATCCGGGGGTGTTTGTGGCCCAAAGCGGGTCTGGCCAGCGCCGGGGGAAGCTCCGAGCGTCGCGGCGGACGTGCCTGGTGGCTGCGCACGCATCGCTCTCCTTCCAGGCTGGCTCTCCTCGCCGCTCCGGAGCTGGAGAGACATCACTCGTCGCGATTTCACAGAGGCAGGAGCGGTTTAGCCGTGTGTAGTTATAAATAAGCTACTTCAGACAAGCGCCTTTGTGTAGGCCGGAGTTAGAAAGCGGCTCTAACACGTAACAGAAGCTTTGGGACTTCTAAGGAGAGCGTGCACGTGGTCAGTCCTGTTTCAACTGCAGCTAATCAACTTCACAGCTTTTCTGCAAATTAAACGAGCGTATCGGATGAACACCCAATTTGCATTAAAAGAGCAACTGTTGAAACAATACTAGCCCAAGAGTGCCCGGCTTGAGCGGTGCCAAGCGTGGGGACGGGAGGGACGGCGCAGCTCTCTGGGTGCGAGGGACCCTCCTGCAAGGCTTCCGTGTGTCAGTGGCTTCTGCGGTGACCTTGGCTGTCACTTCTTGCCCACTATGGCCCACGTGGACCTTGGTTGAAACCACCCAACCGTTGCTGCATGCTTGTGGGCAGCTGATGGCTAGCGGCTGGGCAGGGGCAGGAGAAGGAGTGGTTGGCGATAGCAAACGTGCATGTTGCAGTCCCGAGCAGGAGGCCAGTGCTGCGTGCTCGGGGTCCTTGACTCCTTGACGTCCAGCGGTGGGTCAGCAGCCACAAACCAGCAGCCCGTGCCGTAGATCTCTGTTAGCTGCTGTCTTTGCTGTAGCTGGGGCTCTGGGCCTCGGCACGCTCCGGTTAGCCTGTATCTTTGCCGCACTAATTCCTTGAGCATCCTGGTCAGAAAGCCGTGCCTGCAGCCCTGCCAGGGCGCAGGCTGCTGCGAGTCACCCTACGAGCCCCCTGTGTCACCCAGGAGGAGGGCAGGGCTGGAGTGGCCCCGAAGGATCCTGTTTGGATGGAGGTGCGGGAGCTGTGTGCCTGGCACCCTGCACTGCCGGCACGGCGCTCGTCGCCTCTTGCTGTTCTCCTTAGCCCTAGCAGTTTTCCCAAAATCTGGAATACCAACCTGTTTTCTTTAGCATTCCTTATGCTAGGACCGCTGGGTGCCTTTTCTTCTTGTTTTGTTCTGCCCGTGGTGCTCTTGACCATAATCTGAAAGCGTCGTGGCAGGCAAAGCAGAGCTGCACTTGAGTGGGAATGCCTGCTCGGGAAGGCAGAAAGAACCCGGAGCCCGTGGGAATTGCTCCCGCTGGCTGATGACCTCTGTTAGCTGATCTGGACTTCCTCTGCCGTGTCTTCTGATGCAGTAATAATAAAAGAATCTGTACTGAAATCAGAGGGGCTACGTTGTTTGTTGAAGGATGGCCCTCTCCACAAAGGGCACCTTCTCTAATGAAAACGTGCTGGACAATGGAGCGGGTGAGGTTTGGATTCATGAGCCTGCCTGTTTTTAGGAGAAGGGGGTTGTGCTGGGAGGAGGGGAAACCAGACCCTTCTCCAGACTGCAGTTTTGCAGTGGGAATCTGGTTCTTCTTTCTTGCTTCCCCTTGTAGAAAGGCTGTAAAGTTTCATGTTTTTATGTTAAAATAGGTTTGGTCTGGTCTTTTATTTGCTTATCAGGTACAACAGGGCCTGAGGGAAAAACAAGCGCCCATTTACATTTTGTAAGTGCTTGGTTTTCAGAATTATAGCCGTAGCTGTGTGACTTGTGAACAAATCTACTGTTGGTGTTTATTAGAAGGTGGTTGTCACATCACATTTAGTTGCTGAAATGCACAAAAAAAAAAAAAAAGGAAAAATGTCCAT
>JAVCKT010028690.1:0-24238 GCA_032273925.1 Rhynchotus rufescens
GAGGCTGTGGAGTCTCCTTCTCTGGAGGTCTCCACAACCCACCTGGATGCCACCCTGTGCCCCGTGCTCTGGGTGTCTCTGCTGGAGCAGGGAGTTGGACTAGATGATCTCTGGAGGTCCATTCCAATCTCAGCCATTCTGTGATCCTGTGTTCTTGCTATATGCAAATGCAATTTGATGCCCACGACTCCCACTGTTCATGTTTCTCTTCCCTAGGTGCATAAAAAGGATAAAAAGTATAAATGCATGGTGTGCAAGAAGATCTTCATGCTCGCGGCCAGCGTGGGGATAAGACACGGATCACGACGCTACGGAGTTTGCGTAGACTGTGCAGATAAATCCCAGCCCGGAGGGCAGGAGGGAGTAGACCAGGTGCAGGACACAGATTTCCCTCGGGATGAGGAATACGAGGAGAATGAGGTGGGCGAAGGCGACGAAGAGCTTGGCGACGACGTGGAGGAGCAGAACGAGCAGTCCCGGTGGGACGAATCCGGGGAGGTCTGCCTGCCTTTGGACGACTGAGGGCGCGTGCGGCTTCGGGGCGCTGCCCGGGGACACTGTGCGGATGGACTGCTCGGATCTTGGGACTGAAGGCTTGCAAAACATGGTACAGGCTGGAGGGTAGTTATGTTGCTGTGAAATAATGTAGGGTCAAAGCCTTATAGCAAAAAAAAAAAAAAAAAAAAGGATTATTAATTTTTTTATGATATTTGCACAGGACTGTACAGCATCCAACCATTGGGTTGAATTATACAGAGTCCTCACATCTACAGTCAGTTATCAAAAGAAAAATGTATTTTTTATTATTTATAGGATATAGCTATTTGGGTCCTATTCAGACATAGTAGTAACTGTACTTATTATGTTACACATTCATGTAGCTGTTAACATGAATGGAGAAAACTGCAGCTTGGTGTGGCAGCACCGGCGCCTTCCCCGCACGCCCCGCGGCTTCTCAGCGCCCCGGGGAGGCCCGTGGGGCTGGCGGCTCTCGCCTCCGCAAGCGCGTCCCGGCCCTGCAAACCTGACCTCTCCCTTCCCCTGGCAGGTGGAAGCCAGTCCCTGACAGACGCATCATGGAGGTTACCAACACCAGGCTGAAATGTGGGGGGTTCGGTTGCGGCTCCGAGCCGGCGCGTGGCGTGGGTGGGAAGCAGCGGAGCAAGTCGGTAGCGGCATTAACCGAGGGTCTGTTTTGCCCCGGCTTGGAGTTTGAAAGCAGGTGGTTGTTGTTGTTGTTGAACCGGTTCCAAAAGCATCTTGCAGAAGAAGTCCCCAGGAATGAAGAAGTCCCCCCTCTTACAGAAGAAGTCCCCAGGAACAAAGGCGGTGGCCTGGCCTATAGACCACAGGCCAGGCCACCGCCCTCGTTCCTGGGGACTTCTTCCCCTTATCCTGCCGCTTGCTCGGGAGAGGCAGCCGTGCTGAGGAGCGCCAGGGGCTGCCAGAGCTTCCCCTCCCTTGGCAGGCACCTCCGTGGCGCCCGCCTCGGCCCCCAGGAGAAGCAGGATGGAAGGAAACGCAAGGAGTGGAGACCGTGTCATATTAAACAACTTGTCGGTTGGTCATTTCTTTCGTGTCTGCTTTTTTTGGCTTATCTATGCGACCTGCACTGGACACTAGGCCCTTGCGCCCATCGCTCATCATTAAAATGAACCCAAGATATTTTTTTATCCTTTCCTATTTAACGGGTCGTTGCTAGCGTTGAATATACTCGTTGACTTAATTTGCTGAAACTTTTTTAAAAAATCAAAATCCCAAAGCAAAAGAGTACTTGGAGCTGTCTGCTTCTCAGAGTGACAGTGCTCTTCATTTCGAATTTCAGCCCCTCTGGAAACCTGACTTTTTGTAGCCATGCAGAGTGTTTTTCCCCCTCTAAGGCCACCGTGTTGTACCCCTGAGGGGCGGCCGGGACACCCGAGTCCCAGCCCCTCTGGTCGCCTGGCCCCAGGCAGCAGGTCCGAGGGGTCCTTGGCAGGAGGCGCCGCGTGCCGGGGTCACCACGAGAGGACGCGCGGAGCACTCGTCCTGACACGCAGCGAGGCCAGGGTGGCAGTACTGGGTTAAAACAGTTGATGCTCACCGTGTGTTTCAGCTTTGTTTTAATTCTCAAATCAGCGTTTTGGGTTTTTTTTTTTCCTATGTTATATCAGGTAACTAAATTATGCTGGTAGTGTGGATAGCTTTGAGCTGTGCTTTGATGGGCAGGATCCTACGGGGGCTGCGCCTGACCGGGGCTGGTAGGGGTTTGGGGAGAGGGAAGAGCAGCTTCCCCTGCCTCTGCAGGACAGCAGCGCCCCGCTGGGATCCTGTGGTTGGTGACTGCAGCCGAGAGCAGCTGAAAAATTATCGGGCAGGTCAAAATAGCTTCTTTTATCCATTTGTTTCATTGGCCGTTCCCACATCACTGCAAACCTGACAGAGGGTTTGGTTTTGCTTTTGTTTTGTTTTCAGGGGGGTTGGGAGGGCAGGGGGTTGGCTTTATTTTATTTTGTTTTTTTTTTTTTTCCTCCTTACACTGAAGACTACATCTTATTCTCATTGTTCAATGTGTAATTCTGGTGGGGTCCAAAGTAGAAATTAGTTGGGCAAAGATGATATGAATGAAAAGTATTTTAAACGTTAAAGTAATGTTCTGCTTTGTGAATATGTAAGTATAGCATAAAGATTTTTCCATCCCATTTATCCCCTTTAAAACCATAGTTTACAATTGGTAGATCTGTCTATATATATAAAAATATATATATATCTGAAATTCACCTAAATCTGCTTTATTAGAATACTGCTCACTTAATGCTTAGAAACTGGACCTGGCTCAACATTCTTAATGTATTTTCCTTTTGTTTTGGTTTTGTTTTCATTTTTTTTTCTCCTCAAGATATGAACTTATTCTCTTGGAACTGAATCTTCTTTTACTACTTAAATCATTTATGTATATCTGGTAAATTATGACCAAATTTGTTGTTAGACTGCATACAGTAAATTGAAATATACACTTGGTACACTACACACTCGTTGTGCTTTTGTTCTGGTTCTGCCTCGGAAAGCAGTGTTCAGTGGAAACCGGTGTCACTTATGGATCCTTGGATGCGCTTTCTTGGTCCCAATATCCTTCGGCCTTGCAGCGCTCCCTGTTTCCCTGCACTATCCAAGTGCTGCCCTCAGGAGAGGCGGGTGCCAGGGCCCTGGCGCTGGGGACTGGCTGCGGCCTCAGCCCCCGTCGCCTCTCGTGCTCCGAAATCCTTAGGAGGTTCCTCAGAGGAGCCTAAGTGAGACGGCTCGAGCTGCTCTGTGGGGAGCGGGGGCAGATTCCAGCGCCAGGAGTCGTCCCCTGAGGATCTGCTGGGGCTGCTCTCTGGTGAGTGGCTCCTCATCCTGGAGCTCTGCCCTGGTGCGTGGCCTTTCATCCCAGAGCTGCTGGAGCTGGGATCTGGTGCATGGCCCTTTATCCTGGGGGTGCTGGAACTGCGCTCTGCTGCATGGCTCTGCGTCCCGGAGCTGCTGGAGCTGTGCCCTGCTACATGGCTCCTCATCCCGGAGCTGCACTCTGGAGAATGGCTCCTCATCCCGGAGCTGCTGCAGCTCTGCTCCGCTGAATGCGGGAGTGAACTGGAGCAGCAAAACACTAGGGCTCTTGGCACATTTCCCTTCTCAAAGGAGCCCTTTTGGAAGCTTCCCAGGCCTTCGGTTCGTCTACTGAGGAAATAATTCCCAAAGCACCAACCCGATGCTGGTTCATTTGGTGCAGTGTGATACATGCTGCTTTTATAAAGCTTGTGTATTGCAAAGGACAAACAGGGAGTTTTGATATGGGGAGTTTCCCCTTTCAGTGATTATCTTAATGTAGAGAGTTGTTGTGATGTAGATTTTGTTCCTTTTTTTTGGGGGGGGGAACAGTGGTGATTACCTTTCAGAAATAAATATGCAGAGCCCTTTTTGGGAGGGGATCATGATGCAGGACAGAACCAAGTAAATAAGTATATCTTGATAAGAAATCCCTGTTGTAATAGGTATGATGCAGGAAACAGATGTATTAAAATGTAATTGACTGCCTACATGAAGTTAGTTAGTACAATGCAGCATCAAGCATTGTTCAATAGTATGTCAGTTGGATCTTGAATAGAAAATGAAGGTTTCTACAATCGCTTGTAGGCAATTCTCATAGTTTAATTCATAAAACAGCTTCTAGTAGAATTATTTTCTGAACTGAAGCTAATATTGGAAGCCAAAGCTCATACTTGGTTGCCCACACGGTGATGCATCACTGGGAGGCAAGAGCTGAAGTTGTGGATGCCAGAGCCAGGTAATCACATTCTGAGATGCGTGTGCTGTGTGAGTGCACAGGCTTGAGATACTGCCACAACACAGCAGCGGTTTCCCTTCCTTCGGAGAGGAAGGAGCTTCACCAGGAAAGGGAAGTTTGGGACCAGGACACTGGTATGGGCTGAGCTCCTAGCTGTGGGTTACTGGAATGAGAGCAAATAATCCGTTTCCAGCTCAGTAACAGCTCTGGTAGTTTTCAGGAGATGTTTTGCCCTCTATAGCTTCCCTCAGCACAGCTGCTCGGCGTGCAATCTCTTAGCTGTTCTTTATTTGGCGAATGTTTGTTCCTTGGAGCAGGAATATCTCCTGTGTTATGATAGCACGTTACCATCTTTCACAAGAGAGTATGCTGGGAAAATAAGTACATTGGCTTCAGTGTAGTGTTACTTCAACAAATCAGTGATAAAATATTCAGCCTTTTGTGATAAAGAAGAGGGAGGCTTGAAACCCAGGCGCAGGAGCATTGCTGAGCACTTCTTCGGGATGAAGATCCTTGTCTGGATTCCAGGGGAAATTTTCTATATATTTGTTTGCCTTTTTTCTGTTATGTATTATATATAGGAATATATCAGAAGGATCCTATGACTTAGGAAGCCAGAGTATAAAATTGACCTAAGTACATTATATTTAACGTTGTTGGGAGACTGAAGGCAATGCTTGAGAAAATCAGCCACAAACTGCCATTTTTTCCTACTCCCCTGCAGTGCTCTGGCTTAGCCGATTAATTAGCCGATAAATTTATGAATTAGCCGGTAAATACCTGCTGCTGACGTGCTGGTGTGCGAGGGCACCTTTGAGCGTGCCGGCAGTCCCGCGGGTGCAAGGGCAGCTGGTGGTTTATAACGACTTGCCTTATTACGACTGCACGTAATAATAACATATAAGGCTGTTAAAATATCAGGCTGTTAAAATACAGCCTTAAATCCTTAAATCCTAAGGAGTGGCATCCCAGGAGGACTGTGTGTCCCCAAGGCCGAGCTCCAGGCTGCGCCGGTGAGTTGGGCTGCAGGCCCAAGGCCTGTAGGCCGGGCCCAGCGCGGCCCTCGGCCCCATGGCGGTGAGAGGGAGCCCGGCCTGCACGCGGCCTGCCCCAAAGTCCTCGGCAAGGTGGGACCGGAGCGGGATTAGGGTTGATGTGGGTTCAAAACCACGCTCCGGTTCCTGTTATCCTGCACGGATATCGCCTCTCGGCAGGTTAGGCACAGGGGGTCCCTCAGCAGCTGAGGTGTTAGGAGGAGGTGACCTGATGTGCAGCTCCTCCATGGGAGATAGGAACTGTCGTCCTTTAGAGAATATTTTAAGGTTTGTGTCCACGTAGGCAGATCTTCTTGTGCCTCTTGACCTGGTAGCAGGAGATTGTGAGGGCTAAGGCCTCCCTGGGATTAGCTTCCCTATTTATCTAACGCTGCACAGCTTTCTATTTGATACCGGGGGTGAAACACCTAAGAAAGCTGTGGTTTTGGGGGGAGGTGGGAAGAACTCTGGTTTGGAAGGACCTGAAAAGTGACTTTGGCCACTAACCAAACTTCTGCATTAATACAGCACTCGGTCATATATTCTCAAAATCACCTGAAGAGCATTTTTCAGGGAAATGTTCTCGAGTTTGAAGA
Organism: Rhynchotus rufescens; assembly: GCA_032273925.1. Lineage (NCBI taxonomy): Eukaryota > Metazoa > Chordata > Aves > Tinamiformes > Tinamidae > Rhynchotus > Rhynchotus rufescens. The sequence goes on from JAVCKT010028690.1 coordinate 5,934, forward strand.
ATATTTTTGACTTGTGAATTAAGTGGCAAGTAGTAGTAAGGTGGTGTTTTATTAGACACTTGCAAACTGGTGTGTTTTGTACAAATGTGATGGGAAAAGAAAGCTTCCCGTTGCACAGAATAGCATTAGCTTGTAGTTACAGCTAGAAAGAAGCAGCAAGAAAGAAATAAATGGAAGAAATGAGACCAGTTACGTAGGAAATGGCATGGCTGAGAGGAAGCAAGCTGCAAAGGACCTTGCAGGCTCGTGGTGGATGGTTCTGAACGAGGTGGCCTCCTGGCAGCGCTCTCAGCGGGCATGGAGCCTTGCTGCAGCCCTCAAGGACGGGACAAGATGCTGCTTTGCAGCATCCTTGAGTTCCTCTTGTGAAAATCTGAGCTCTTGAAACACTGCCCTTTGAAAGTGGTAACTTGCAATTGAAACTTCTTAAATTAAGTAGTCCACCTCTTTGTGTAGCCCTTGAAGTTGAGAACACCTACAGAATTAACAGTAAAACTTCTGCTGAGAAATAGCCCAGCCTGCTTTCAACACAAATGGAAAGGTGTTTTGAGAGGTTAAGTGGTTATCCTCAAATTCATAGAGTGGAGGTGTAGCATTGGTTCAGTTCATTCAAGGATGCTCTTGATAAGGAGCACCAAAACTGTCAACTTCTACATCTTAACATTTCAAAAGCTTTCAAATACAGGTTATTGCCTAAATACTGAATATCATTTGTGTCAAAATAGTACTTACATGGCAGAAAAATAATTTCAATAATTACTTCATACAGCAGCATCTTCATACCGTTAGGATGAGACTGAAAACGCCAAGTTCTCATGTTCAAAGCCCAGCAGCATATTGACGTTTCAGTGGCTTCCTCGAAGCAGGCACCTTGATAAGAAGTGGTAACTGCATCTTGCTCCTTTTAGCTCTGACAAATACCTCTTTGAGAGGGGAGCTGCTTTCTCTCTTCAATTGGTATTTGCTGCGCTCTGCCAAGAGTCTCCCTGCGTTCCAGTGCCCTCCAACAAGCCTGAAATTCCTTTTCTTGGGTAAGAACATGGAATCTTGTCCATAAAGAAGTGTCATCCTTAACTAGGCTATATGCAACTTCTGGATAAGTGACCATTGCCTTGCTTAACTTAAACAAAAAAAAAATGAAGTCTGGTAAGGTCTCAATCATCATTCATTCCACATATGTAAGAACTTCAGATCATCCATTCACTTCCTAGAGACAGCAGTGTCTGAAGGCACAACATTCACATGGGCTGTTAGGAAGGACACAGCCTGCTGTATAACCCTGCCCCTGTTTTTTAGGTACACCAAATTACTGATACAGTAATTTGAGTGTTTGTGCACCATTTAAGCAAACGAAAGTAGGATCATTCTAAATGGTGCTGCACAACTCCTAGTTATTTGCACTGCTTAAGTAATAGAAGTGGAAGTTTTGTAGTCCCGTTATTACAGCACTTCACATTTTTTTCACCTATGCCATCATTTGTTTGGTATTCTTGAAAGATTATTCCACTCTTGTGTATGTCCTTCCTGAGTTTTATCCCTGTCTTTTCCCTTCTTTTTTTTTTTATTAACTGAGATGCTTCAGAGAGCTCTCCAAAGTCATGAGAAAAATGCGACCCAAGAGCTAAGCATGAAAGAGCTCATATAAATATGTGACATATCATGATAATTACAGAAAGTTCTGACTCTTTGATGTAGGCTTAGGAAAGTAACTAAAACTAAATGTGGTTTTGAGTTGCCACATCAAATGATCTAACCTTAGGGCACATTCAGTGTGATGGAAGATGACTCATTTCATTATCATCACCTCCACATCTCAAACAACTGCTCTCCGGGGAACTCTTTACCTGCTCGTGTAGTTGAGAAATGTCTTGCACCAAACACGTTCTGTCTGATCACAGGCTGGAAGTGTTTGGTTGGGCCCTTGACCAGCTCTGCTGATTCCAAAGCCGGCTCAATGGGAAGATCCATGTTCCTTCTTGTTGGAGATGTGAAAACTATTGAAGTTTGTAACAGAGTTGGGGAGAATTGGGTCTGTAATGCTCCAAGTGAGCGGCTCAGCTTTATCAACATGGTAATACTAATTAGTCCCAGGATATATTTAAATGTCTCCACTGTGTGCGTTGGACACAGCTCTGTAAATTCCCTGCAAATTATTGAATCCTGAAGATAGCTAACATTGATGGATAGTTTGCGAATAAATAATCTGCAAAGAAGCAAATCCTTTAGTTTTGAATTTGACACTGGGATCTTAAGAACCACTCTTCAATTATTTTTAGCTGAAGGGTTTACAGAACTTTCGGTAATGCTGTTAAATGTCAAAGACTTGGAGTTATTACCCTTGCACAGACTCCTATAACAATGTTGGAAGGGAGCTCTGGAGGTATGATCTCCAGCTCAAGGCTAGGTTGACTTTGCAATTGCCTTAGTGAGGTGAGGATCCTCCTTGGTCAGGTTTTGGAAGCTTCTAAGGATGGAGATGCCACTGTCTGCTTGGGCAGCCCGTTCTACCTGTTCATCTACTCCCTTATATCAAGCAGGAACATCCCTTGTTGGGGCTTGTGACCTGTTCCTGCGGCCTCTTCTCCTTTGGCTCCGTGCCTGTGAGAGGAGTCTGACTTCACCTTTCCTGTAATTCCTCGTTGGGAAATAACTGTGGTGGTATGACTCAATTTAACACCTGTAGGCTGACTTGAGATAGGGTGTTTGGATCACAGGTCTGCAAAGAGCTCTTAAAAAGTAAAACCCAATAATCCATCATGTTTTGTGGTTCACCTGTGCAAGCAGTGCAACCTACCAGTGTTTTGTTCGCTCCTTTTTAGGCCTGTAAGTTCACACTTATGCACAAAACTGCATGAATATTTAGGACTGATCTTGTTGTGAAATCCACAAGCAGCAACATGGGAAGGAAAAATTTGAGTTTAATGACTGGGCCTGCCACTTTTCTGTGGTGAGTCATATGTTTAGCAGGGGAAAGATTTGATGAGTATTTTCTATCTAAAATGAGACAAAAACTATTGCATCTTTACATACCTAAATTAATAATCAAAGCTGAACTGAGTTGTGATGCACTTTGGGAAAACGGCAGGCTTTGACATAAAGATTAAAAGATTACGTAAACTCTCTGGAACGTCTTAATTATAACTGTGCTACCCAAAGAATTTGGAAAACTTGACTTTGGCAGGAGCTTTAAGTAAATATTACTGAACTCATTTTATCTTTCTTAGTGTTTCCGGCTTTTGATAGTTCCCTAAGGAGAAGTCGTTGTCTTCTTAAACTGGCGTTTGTGACCTTCTAGGCAGATTCCTCGTTTGATAAGTTGTTAAAATGCACTTTGGGGTTCCATTATTTAAATGCTGCGTAACCACAGTACTGCTGGTGCTTTGCAGATTTATGCCTTGTTCTAGATGCTAATTAAATTCACGTTGAAACAATAGCAAATTGCTTCTGTTACTCCTACAAAGGGAACTGTAGGCACAAAATAAAGCATCCAGTTGTATTTTTTGCTAATAACTGGAGGTGTTTTGTTTAAGGATCCAGTTTGCTCGCAAGGTCCAGTTGGTGATAGAGGGTGGGCTTGATGAGGTTGGCCTTGCTAACGACTTGTTGGTTATTCCAGCAGCCTGGGAGGAGATATAATCTGTTCCTGAAGCGACGTCTCCGGGTAAAACAGTGACGAATGATATTGCAAGTGGCTGGGATGGCAGCAGTAATAACATGCTTCACTGTGTGATGCCTCTTGTTGATAAACTTGGAAACCAAGGTCACAGTTGCACGTACTTGGTACATGGTTGTACCAAGTATGTGATGAGGGATATGGTTGTTGAGGGAGGAGACTGATGTATCCCCATGCAATTTATTTGACTTTTTTTTTCTTCCTAATTTAATAAAATGAAAGCCAAATTCAGCCCCATGTAAATGCACGCTGCTTTTGCTCCTTGGTGTGGCTGGAACCAACTTCCTCGGCGTAAAGACAAATTGAGACTAAAGTATTGCTCTCTATGGAGAGCACTTGGCTGAAGGAAGCTGAAGTCTTGTCAACGCTTGCAGATAAATACTTAAACAATAATAAATAATATTCCTTAATATGATGTTATTTTTGCTAGGACCGTGAGGTATTAGTCTTAATTGGCATAACAGTAATAGTTGTGGCCTAACTCTTTGAAGAAGAGGTATGTTGTTAATACAGCTAGATGTAATGATACAGCCTGCTGCTGAAGGTACTCTAATTCAACAGAAAAGTCTTCTCCCTCTGTCTCCCTGAAGGCAGTACTCAATTTTGCATCCTCTGAAATGTCACCTCTGTGTAGCTTATTCTATATGTGAGCACCTAAGTATCCTCACTGGGGCACATGTTTGCTGGTGGCTGGTTGAACCTTGTTATGGAGGCAGAACTGCATGGATTTTGGTTTTGCTACCTGCTTTAAGCTGGACTGTGCCCTGGTCTGCTTCTTGCCCAGAGTGGTGTTCGTACTAACCCGGCAGGGCACATGATGCTCTCCAGTAACACTTGGGGTCCTCGGTTCTGATGTGCTCCGAAACCTGTGAAGGAAAAGGATAACAGTGTTCACAGGCATTGCCATGCTAACATACAGCCCCTGTGAGAAGAGTAAGTATATAAATTGTGTGTGTGCGCGTGTGTATAGGCATTTAATTCTGAAGTTGCTTTTCACTGGGTGAAGGCTTTGTTACATCTTGCCTGAGTACATCTTCTGCTATGAAGAAACTGAAAACTAGAAGCAGTTAGGGCAAGGTATTGTCTTCTGTCCTTGTTTTTCTTTTAGAGAAACAGCGGTAGTTGACTCTTTCTAATTGGAACCATATATTTTCCACAGATTGATAAAAGACATGAAAGCAAAGACTCCATTTTCTTCAGGGATGGTGTTCGTCGAATTGACTTTGTGCTTTCCTATGTGGATGATCTTAATAAAGAATGGGAAAAAAAGTTGGTAAGCTGCTGTTTATGGTATCTCTGTAGTTCTTATTTATCATGACCCAGATAGCCTTTCCCAAGTCTTTCAAAATGCTGTCCTCAATAGGAATTGAACTTATTCTGTATTATTCTGTAAGTTAGTTTTGTTCCTTTCAGATATAATTTTACTAAATATTTAGGGTTACACTTTCTGAATAATCACTGCATTTAAGTTGGTCAGTATATTGTGCAAACATTAATATAATATACAATATAATAAGTAATATAAATACTATCTTCCACAGCCTTAACTGTATTATTGTTGAAACCGTGCCTGTGAACAGGGGCAAGTTTTGGAGGCTTCTAAACGAGTGAAACATTATCCAAATAAGATCTAGAAGTAATTTATGCTGCTTTATAAAAATGTGCTGTATTCTTCCTTTTTTGACGTTAGTTAAAGTAGAAGTGGATACTTAAACGCAGCACTGAATCTATGCCATCTTCTTTATCATTGTTTTACGCTCAGACGAAAAACAAACTTCATCATTTAGTGATTACATTTCTGTGCAAGTAATACTGATTTCATTAAGTGTTTTTTGTTATTCTTATATGCAAATACAGTCTAGTGTAGAACACAACAACTCTCACTGAATATTGTAAATATATGGACAAGGAGGTCAATATATGGATATATGTATAGCTATCTTTATAGCCTGGGTTCCATAGGTTTATTTAAAGGTGAACTTTCCATCTCAACATGGTGTTTTGGGGAGGCTTCTTAAAGTTAGAGCCCCTGCCGGAGTCTGCTTTTCACAATAAAGCAAAAAGTATTTAAAGAAGAAGAGAGAAGGAAGAAGAGACGAGTCCGTGCAGGGAGAAGAAAAATATCCCCTCAAAATATAGGGACAACTTTCAACTTTTTTGCATGATAAACTTTTTCCGTTAGTCACATTCAGGTAACTTGAGCAAAGAGATGGATTATTTAACAAGTAATTCAAGGAAGGGGGGGATTAAAAAATGAACCTAAAGTCCGTTCTAGCTATTCATAAGATGCATAATAGGGGTTTTTTACTTCATGGGTTATTGGGAGAGGCAAGAATCTTGGCTAGATATTAGCCCAACTACCAGCTAGGGTGTCAGTTCTACCTGTGCCTGCTGCTAGCACGCATCCATAGGGCTCTGTGGAGGGAGGCCTTGGGTCAGTGCCTCTGTATACTGCCCTAGCAATTGCAGAACTGACAGGCATGATGGTGTTAATATCAGGGCACATCAATTTTCAAACAGATATGGGGACTTCTGCTGCAAAATTTGGTTTACCCTGTGTTTAGGTGTATTGTGAGCCTTCCAAGGAAATAATGCAGGCCTCCTAGCATAGGAGTGCTGTGCTGTCCCTTTGTGGGCAAAAACAACAGTTCTGATGCAGTGCAGCCTCTGAGACATGTTGAGATGTGATGCTGCTATTGTACAGCTCTGTAGAGAAGTGTGCATTTCTGTAGTACAGTGACTTAACAAAATTTTAAAGCTAAGAATAGAAAAAACTTTGGTCGTGACTGCTACGTTTCCTGCTTGTCTCAAGGAAACAGCTTTATTCTGCATTTCTAGGAATAAGATGAATAACTTCACAACAGGATGAATATGCATTTCAGCACAGCCTTGATGTGGCTGCTCTGGAAAGAGGCAATGAGGGCCTCTCTTCCATTAGCTTCATGCAGAACAAATATACTGAATTTTGTGATGCTCCCCAGGAACTTTCTAGTTTAAGCAGTTTGAGTTCTGTTTTGAATCTGCATTTTATGAGCTAAATGCATAGATCTTAAACACAATGCCACTGCAAACAAAAATATTTTTTGAGGCTACTTTCTTTACTACTTTCTTAGTGCCTTTAGCAGATTGACTAAATTATGGTTTTTTTCTATCTATAAAATAAGGAAATATGAAGAAATAGATGCATTAAAATCTAACAAATGGTTTACATAAGCTTGAGACATGATCTTCATTACCCCAAATGGTAGATTGAGATGTGCGAGTAGCTTGAACACAGATTGCTTGCCCTTATGGTCCTGCAATATTCCTAGAATTCCTGTTTCTGTCTCAGTGTCCTACTCTAGAGTGTAGTTAGGTCATGTTGCACTACTGTGATACATAAGAGTTGGAGTTTCTCCCCTTAGGGAAGGGGAAGGCTGGAGAAAGGGTTGTCTTATTAAAGAATAATATGTTGTGACCTCTAGAAATATTTACTGGCAGCTGTTACTAGCAATAACAACACTGTTATCAAGAAGCAGATTTATAACAGGTATCTATCTTGCTTAGATACTTGGTAATGCAGTGTTGCCTCTGCATGGATCACCTTAGTGCTGTTGGACTTTGGATCTTGCTTTATTAATCTTATCAGGATGGTTCACCACGCTCAGGTCTGTTAGCTGGTAGAGGTCCCATGTGAATCCACAGTGGTGTGGTCGGAAAGGGACTGCTCTGTGGCCCATATCCTACATATGTCATGGTGGGTTCACAAGAAAGGGGTTATTTTTTCAAGTTCTCCTTAAAATGCAAAGAAAGGAATTAAGGACCAGTATTGGTTGACGTAATTGTTTATCTCCCTTCTCTCTACCCTCTGATAATGGAGATATGTAGTTTGTTGTGCCCCACATGAAGCTTTTCAGGTTTATGAGACCGTAAACATATGCCTATTAAATATCAGTAAGACAGCACTGGCTCGAGGCCATGTTTGTCCATTTCTAAACCTTAGGTGGAGGCATTAGGAAGAAATTCAGTGTTTGGCAAGGAAGGCAGAGCTCTTAAATAGGTTGATCTACATTTAGAGCTGGTTATTTTGAATGCATGAGAAGCTTGTGAATATACGGTAGGTCCCAGAGTGTCCTGGAGGCAATGCTTTAGTGGGAAGAAGCAAACTGATGAAAGTAGTGTGATTTCTATGACAGTTTTAAAACTTACCACAATAAGTCTATAGTGAGAAAAGCCAAGTCGAGTGGCTCTATTACTGAGCTGCAGAGGAGGAGGAGGAAGGAGTGTGCAAGCGTTTAGAAGGGCCAAGCAGCCTCTGCACTGACTCCTTTGGATCTCCCCCAGGATTGCTAGGGAAAGAATGTGAGGCTGTCTGCTTTGTTTGGAGAAAACACAGGCAGGGAGACCTCTGGGTGCTCGACTCGCACAGCAGCTTTCCTGTGCCACCTTGGAATGCACTCTTAAATCACCTGAGGTTGTAGGGTTTGCCTTGGGATCAAAGGGTCTGCAAACAAGAGTTCTCCTGTTGGTTTGTACAGCTGCATATATGTGTGTTACTGGGGTAGATGAATTAAGTAATGCATGGAGTTGCAGCTCACCTGCAAATGCAGGGATTATTGCATCTAAGTTCCTAGGGCAGTATCTAATTGATACTCAGCAAAATGGGCTATTGTAGGAAGTAGTGCGAGGTTGAGCTTAGTACAATATATCAACACAGCATAGACCTAAGGACCTTTAAACCTGCTCTTCACACGGTATTAATTTGAGCAGTTTATGTAAGTTCAAAGTGTTAGCTAGAAAGCCAAAAGTAGTTTTGTTAGTGCTCTCTAATGAGGCTGGGGCTCAATATTTCACATAAATGCTGTGTTTTTCCTGGCAGTTCTTCAGCAAATTTTCTATGGAGAAAGGGAAGAAGAGGGTGTTCTTGCCAACTTGCTACCTGGGTATTTCATCATTACTTGGTGAAATAAGGAGTGGAGAAAAGTAAACTTCAACTTATTCCCAACTTGCAGCATTGTTAGCATTGCTCAGGATTTGTGACTTGATTTTTGCTGCCTAGTTTGAGTTTGCCTCGTTGATGAGACCCTCCCTAAGCTGAGAAGGGGCTCTCCTATTCTGAGCTGCAGTCTCATGTGATTCACTCTAGGCACGTTGAGTTGCTGTGACTCAGAAGTGGGTTGGTAGAGACAGGCCGTTTTTTTTAAATCTGTTGTTCTGCTTTCTTTTTACAAATTTGGCAGAATTTAAAGCAGCCTTCATCTGTGCAGCGTGAAGGAGTAGAGCTTCCCCAGTTCCTCGGTTATTAAAGTCTGTCTGTTTATCTTCAGGAAAGAAGAAAAGAATTTGAGAGCAACTTGCAAAAGGCTGGCTTGGAACTAGAAACAGAAGACAAAAAGGTAAATTGTGAACAAAACAAGAAAAAAGCAAGGACCAAAGAAATAGGTCTGCAAGTTACTAATTAATCTTATTATTTTGCAAAGGATTATGGTAATTAAATCTCCCAGATGTCAGTAGTTTGAATAACTTATGAGAAATGAGGTTGTGGCATCTCTCCTTGAGTTAGGATTTTCCAGGTATAAGAGCTGTGAGAAGAAAGCTCTTTAGCTCCTTTCTTGAAAGAGGTCAAATGCAGGAAGTAATTGCATTTGATCCTGTCACAAAAAGGAAGTGGAAAAATAGCTGTGAATTGTAATCCAAGCCCAAGCAAGGGGGAAGTTCACTTGGAGCTAGATTTCATCCACTTTAGCTCAGCTTTGAAGGTGCTTAAACAGCTACTGCTGGATATCTGAAGTCCTGATCACTGAATATCATAGTTGGAATGAGCAAGGATCCCAGTCTGACAACTGGAAGACACTTGACAGATCAGTGATACTGTTTTATTTGTGAGGAGAGTCATGGTGCTCCTTTGTTCTACCTGCCAGGAACTGAGTGGAGCAGAAAACTCCTGATGAAGTTTAGACTTTAACATCTGCAGATAGAGATTCACCAAGTTACTAGTTAAAAATACCCGATTACTGTAGTCTCCAGTGTGCATGTGCAGCGTAGGCAGGAGAACACCACCACATGGCCTGCTCAAAGGGGTCAGGGCTCTGATAAGATTAGTCCTTATCAGAGCTACAAGGCCATAACAGACTCACTAGGTCTTGTTGGGAACTGGGTTTTGCAAGGAGACCTGGTCTGCTCTGCTTGGTGAAAACTGTCCCCACCTAGGAAACTAAGCGCTGCTATGCAGCACAGTGATGAGCAGGGCACCAAAGTGGCCAGGGGGCAAGTGCCCCACAGCAAACTGCTCCATGGCTGCTGCAGGATGGAGTGAGAGTGGTGAGGCTGTGCCAGATGAAGGCTGGAGCAAAATCTCTCTTGAGCTTGGAAATGTGCCAGCCATTAGTGAGGATAGGCACCTGTTTTCTTCAATGTACAGAAGGAAACAAATTGTGCAACAACTCTCCTAGTAATCTTGCAGTAACACGATTTAGACTAATGTCAGATTTTACTCTCCTTGGGCAGGAATCTGAAGATGGCAAGATCTACTTTGTGAAGATCCATGCCCCGTGGGAGGTTCTGATCACGTACGCTGAAGTGCTGAACATTAAAGTCCCCATCAGGGAGAATGACATTCCATGCACAGTGGAGAACCCCTTGGACTGCATGCTCACGCCCTTCAGGCTGCCCGAGAAGGTGATGCACCCCGAGCCTGACTACTTCACAGCACCGTTCAGCAAGGACAAGCAGGAGTTGTACCTCATTAATGATGAGAGCACCTTCTTCTCGCCATCCATGAGGAACAGAATAGTATGTATATGAATTTATTTCTATTTTATGTGGAGACTTGCACTGACCATGGGATTACTTGTGCAAGAAAGGGACATATACAAGATAATCTTCTAGATGCCTGAGAGTCTTTTGTAAAATCACAAAATCATCTATTCCCACCAATATGAGGGTCTTTGAAGGAAGGCTAGCTTGTGTCCAGCAGCCTCAGACGGGCCCTTTCTGGTAAGGGATGAATGTGTCTTTCCTGTACAGGTCTCTTTGCCTCAACCAGTAGAAACCTCTCAAATGTCTTGAAAACAAAAGAGGACTGAAATGTGTGTTTGATTTCAGGTTTACTACATCTTAACGCGTTGCCCCTATGGGACAGAAGAAGGGAAGAAAAAGTTTGGGATTAAAAGACTGCTAAATAATGGCACCTATTCAGCTGCATATCCTCTTCATGATGTAAGTCCTTTAGTTCTCCACTCCTTTGAGCGTTGCCCAATGTTTTACATCTTTACCTATGGTCAGACTTCTGTTTTCAATAGAAGTGAAAATGTTGAATGAAATGAATGAATGAATTTCAAATACTTTTTTTTAAAAAAGCATATTAAAATATTTCTCTTAAATGCCTTTTTGGGAAATGTTCATGCTTTTCATAGGCAAGAGGCATTCAAGACAAGATGAGCAAGATCATAAAGTGAATTTTTAGCCTAGTCAAGTATACTGAGGAGATGGAGTTTTACAATGCAGAGTAAAATCACAAGACCTGTCCAAAATGGTGCTTATTTTAATCAGTTTCCTGGAAATTAAATGTATTAAGTTGTAGGATTTTTCCTAGTTTGGGCTGGTAGATGCTTAATGGTGATGAAATTATGATTGTTATTAACTTTTGTTCATTTTGCGCACACACAGTATTTCAACTTTACACTGTGCTCAGTGCTGTGACTTCTAGTGTAATGTCTGGAGGCATTGAAACTTGAGTTAATATTTCCTAGTTCACATCACAGCCAAAAGCTTTTCACTGAGAAACCTGTCAAGAAAGCTTTGTTCTGAACTACAGGGAAGATTTAAATTTGAGTTGGTTGTAATGAATGGGGTGTAAAATAGGGGTTTTCTCTTTTAGGGAAGCTTCTGCAAGTACATATGCTATAGAGGAACAAGTAATTCATCTCTATCTACTGTGATAGAAGAATATCACAAAGTACATGTTGCTGTCATAGCACAACATTAGTGTAACATAAATGGAGATGGTTATGGTACAGGTTGGCCAAATTATCTAAAACTCATGTTCTTTGAAAATGCATATATAATTTGTGTAAAAAGCTATTGATATGCAGAAGGTTCTGCTTATACAGAAGTGCTGAAGTACAATGCTGACTTAAAATTTTATTTCTTTCATTATTTTGAGCTCAAGGAGCACCTTTTCATCAGTGTTTGTTTCTTTTGATGTAGTCTTTGAGTCTGACGTTGAGCTGTTTTGCCTTTCCTCTGCTATGCCCGCAGTGCCAGTACTGGAAAAAGGCAAGTGACCCCAACTGTGACAGCGAGAGGTACACGCTGTACATGGAGTGGGCCCGTTTCCTACGGTTCTACAAAGAACAGCCCTTGGACCTCATCAGGTAAAATGCTGTTGCCCAAGCAGATTGTTTTATTAGCAGCTAGGCAAAATGCTTTACCTCAAATCAAGCCCTGCTCAATCTAGCCAAAGCTCTTGGAGTCAGGTATTTTACAGATAATTAAAACACACATGTGAGAGTATGTGATATAATGCAATCAAGATGCTGGGGCAGGTGGTGTTCAAGATGGAGCTGAAATTGAGATTTCAACACAAACTTGAAAATATGTTGAGAACTATCAGTTTATGAAGCTTGACTCTTCCGTACTGAACCCAAATATCAACTAAACTTACTCCCTGTCTCTTGGATTCAGCTCCTATTCTTAGATAAAAATACTTTACTTTATTCAGGGGTTACCTTTGCTCTGTTTTGAACACAGCCAGTGGTGTTTCTGTGCTCAATAGCCCGTTTGTTGGAAGTATGTGATCAAAACTATTGTGCCCTACTTAATTTGGAATAAGTACTTAGAAAATCAAAGTAGTAAATATTTATGTACATTATTGTGCGGGCAGGGGAAAAGGTGATTGAAAGTTGCTATTTCTGCCCGAAGGTCAAAAGAGGCTACCTATTTTCTTCATTTAATTCATGTACTCTCACCTATGACTTTATCTAAATCTCATTTTTACTAGTATATGCCAATGGATTTGCTCTTATGTTACATGGGAATTTTGTGCTTGGTTTTACTTGGATGTTTGTGTGTTTAGGAAGTACTATGGTGAGAAGATTGGAATCTATTTTGCCTGGCTGGGATTTTACACCGAGATGCTGTTCCTTGCAGCAGTTGTTGGCTTGATCTGTTTTCTCTATGGCTTGTTTACGATGGACGAAAATATGAGCAGGTGAGTGGAATATTGAAAATCTCCTGCATTTAAGTGGCTAAGACTTACCTAGCAAATCAAGCAACAGAGAGGATAAACAACACAAACAAAAAAGCTACTTTAGAAAACTTTTTAATCTTGGGGCAGACTAACTTGTCCTCCAGCTACATCTATTGACTAAACTGGTGGTGGCCGCTAGTGTAGGATTGGTGACTCTTAATTAGTAAGAACCAACTTGCAGGCAAGAGATGGTGTTTTATTGCTCTTTGGCAGCAGTTATGTTTTTCTTTTTTATATTGCAGTACCTGCAATACATAATATCTGAAAGAATGCTACTGACATCTCAATTAGTATTTCAGCTGCTTATCTTTTTCATAACATTTAATTTAACTTGAATTGATCTCAGAGTAACTTGACCTTTTGCAAAAGTCCTTATTTCTACTAAGCATCAAAAGCAGGAGGACAAGGTAGATAAGGCCCTCATCTTGGAGAAAAGACTGCTTATGTCATAAGATAGAGGTTGCCAAAGATTGTTTTGTAGCTAACTTTGTATTTGGTTCTTGAACAAATTCCAGGTTGTATTATATTCAGGGATTTGTCAGGGAGGAGGAGGGTTGGCACTTTGCCTCTAATTTTAATGAAGGGGTTTTTTTTATTGTTTAAAAAAAAAAAGGGTAACTTTTTTTTAACAATAAAAGATGGTATACCAAGTTACAATTTGGAAACTAGCATTTACTTGCGTTCCTTTGAGACTTCTGTTATAGTTACTGTATGCTGAATTCACCTGGGTATGCTGCCATGCATGTTGTGGCTTCTCTGAATATAAAGAAATTATATTTGAATATATGTAAATGATTGTAAACTTCACCCACAGTAGCAATCAAGTTCAGTATGGTTTAAAAGAGGATTCCTTTCACAGATGGATTTAGAGAGTGATACAGAAGTAGGATATTTTCCTATAGATAGGAAAGTTGAATGAATACCTTTCTATTTAGAAAAGGTGTAATGAGCAGTGTACTTAACTGAAATAATGTATAGTTTCTCACCTGAAAGATATATGTGTAGACTTCAGCTTCTCAAGGGCCTCTGATGGGTTTCTGGGGAAAACAAAAAAGAGGAAAAAAGAAAAACCTAGAGCATATCTGTCAACTGAATAGTGAGCTTTCCTCCTTTCAAGAGCAGCTTTTGTTGTCGGGACCTGACCTGCTACAGGCTGCATCAGTAGATGTGACAACTATGTGAAACCTGCAAATGTTGAGCTTAGAGCAAACGAAGCTTTATCTGCTTTTTTTATATGGTGATTTTTAAGATGCTCTAAAAGAGATACTGTAAAACACTCTGTTCTTTAGCAAAGAAATCTGTGACCCTGCAATTGGAGGAGAGATCATCATGTGCCCTCTCTGTGACCGAGACTGTGACTACTGGAAGCTAAACACCACGTGTGCGTCCTCAGAGGTTGGTATCTGGTTCTTCAACCCTTGTCATTTTGTTCATGCTGAAACTATTTTGTTACTGAATTTTCCTGTGTGTTTTGTTGCAGTATTCCCATTTGTTTGATAACGTGGCGACTCTCTTCTTTGCCATTTTCATGGGCATATGGGGTGAGTATATTTGGCAATAGGTTCATGTTGAGCAATAAGGACATCTTGAACAAACTGCGGAGGGACACCAGGGTGGGAAGAAGAAAATAGCTTTGTCTTGGATAACAAATATCTGCACCTTAATAAAAAATGAAGGTCATGGAATGATTAGATGATTTAAAAAATGAAAGAAACACATCTTAGACCATATAGGATGTGACAATGTCATGAACTTCAGCTACTGCCACTAGTTTCTGTCATTAGTAGCCTGGCATGGAGTGGTCTGACCATGGCTAGTCCTTACAAGAGCTCTCCCTACTGTGTCCTATAAGTTATCAGTGCCCAAGTGAGGGATTAGAGGCCCTCTGATTACAGCCCAGCACTACTGGGGCACCAGCAGCACTCTTGGGGACAAGAAATAGTTGGTTCAGACCCTGCATGTCTGTTCCTACCATACAGAAATGGGTAGTTGTCCTGAGACTTGTAAAAGGATGAGTTCACACCAACAGACTGGCTCAAACTCCAGGATTATGTTGTCTGGAATACATGTTGGTATCTGCTTCTTATGTCTTCATAGGTTCAGAACAACTTGGTTATTTCTTTACTTCCTTGAATACCTTGCCTACTGTTTAGGGGACACAGTGTATCAAATACCACAATTAAATGCCACTTAGCTTGGATACAGGCTTATTAACCTACAAAAGTGTTTGAATACTTAATCACTAGCTCTTTCGGAGAAATAAAAAATCCTGCAATAAGATTTGTGTGCCTGTTTGCTAAACCTTCCTTGCTTTTAAACAATAGACTTTCTGATAGAGTAGTTATTTGGAAAGGACTGTAGAACAGCACAAGATGAAATTTCCTGTGTTTGTGTAAACCAGAGTCCCTTGAGTCCAAACAAGAACAATCAGATTACTTAAGGCTTATATGCTAAAGTAGCTTATAGAAGGCTTTTTACCATTATATGGTATTAACACTTGAAAAGGCAGTCCTTAAGCCAGCCTCAGTCCCAAGCACTTGAAAAGCATCACGTATTCACTGTCTTTAAAATGACTACAATATCTAATAAGTATCAAAGTAATAACAGAAGCCATTGAACTTAGTACTCTGAAACAATTCTGCTTATCAGTAATACAGTTCATGTTACACATCTATACACAGAGAATTAACTGATTTCTCAAGTGTTTTGTTAAGCTGGATTGATGTTTGTGTTTAGAAAAGTAGTTAGAGAGTAATTGAACATGGTACCATAACTATGGAAATAATCCACATCCTGTCTGGACATCTTCTAATCTTGAATTTCAGATAAATATATTTGATCCATATTATTGTTCTTAAACTACCTCTTAAAGTTCAGGCTATTTAAAAAAAAAAGTCATATGGTGAAAGCAAGTGATAGGCTGCAGAGGGGGAGATGGTGCAGAGACAAGTTTTTCATGTAGATAATAACCTTGTTTTCATCTCCTAAAACCCTTTTTTCATCTTCTAACTTTTTATTAATACTTTTGTAGTTACGCTTTTCTTGGAGTTTTGGAAGCGACGGCAAGCTAGACTCAAATATGAGTGGGACTTGGTTGACTTTGAAGAAGAACAGCAGCAGCTCCAGCTGAGGCCTGAGTATGAAGCCAAATGTACCCAAAAGAAGAAGAATCCTGTAACTCAGGTAACTAAACATGCTGGGCTGACATGCATGAAAACTCAGTTTGGGGCTGATAGAGGTTAGGGCAAGAGTTTGATAAGATATGAGCATCTAATTGCTAGGTAAAGATTGGTGTAATGCAGATAAGCAGTACAGCCTTTCTATATTGGAGCAGGGCAGACCCTGTTGTATCTCTACACAACTAGGTTTGTGATCCCAAGGACCTTGGCTTCAATACAGGAACGTGGTGCCAACCGCACCCTGTCCCAGGCTTGCTGACCAAACCCTGCGCACCAGAGCAGGACTGGCAGCGCTTGCTGTTCTTGCACTGCAGTTAGCAAGAGATGAGATATGTGTTCCTTGATTGTCTAAAATGAGCAATGTCAGCAATAAGCTCTTAAACTGCTGACAGCAGGGCTGCTGTGTTGGCCTTGCTTGGTACTGGAGCTAATAGCCCTGCCTTTCAGGCCTCTGGGCTGCTCTTCAGTGCAGAGCTACCTGCAACTGCCTCTCTGTGCTTAAAAGGAGCAGTTAGAAGGGAAATGTTGTTGCAGTCCTGTCTGGAATCTGAGCTAGAATTATCTGCACTATTAAACACTTAAACTAGTTAATTGTCCTTGCTAAAACTGAAATGAGGGAGAAATTATTTGGGAAATGTAGGGGCCAGTTGGTTGCGTTCAAATACAACACCTCAATCAGTATTTAAGTTATCCTCCCTCTTCCTAGACCTGTGTTGCATATAACTTATTTCCATCAGTTACTAAGCTAACATAGTCCTTAGAAAAGCAATAGAGACCTGGCCAAAGCAGGAGGGGAAAACACCATTATTATACAAACAGTAGCCTGGTGTTCAGGGCTGCCCCTTAATTAGGGAATACATATGCTAATCTCACTTCCTATGAGGTTTCTCTTGTTCCCTTTAGATATTATTCAATTCAATTATTGGATAATCCTTAATTATATGATGTGTTAAGCTTATTAGTTTGGATTTTTGGAAGCACTGTGATCCTTATCCCAGTTACAGTGAACTCAGGTCAGCCACAGCATAGCTCAATTTTCTTTTACTAGATCATGTGTAATACTGAACATGGGATAAGAAAATGAATTAAAATAGGCTGAGTTCTGTAGTCTGAAAAGATGTTATGGATACAGGTTACAGAGTTTATTGGGTCATGGGGAACTTTGATTTTAGTTAGACTTATTTTGTCCTTACTCTGCCGCGATTCAAAGTTCTAGGCATGCTGATATCTCAATTAAGTCTCAAGATGAGCAATTTCTGTTTCAGTTAAGTACTAGAATCATACTTGTGTGCTGACCTATTTAGCTCAGTGACAGCTGAATTTTGCTTTGGCTGATTTGTGTAGAATCTTAATTTATAGAAGTATCAACCTATATAACTAAACAGATGTAGTCTGTTCAAAATAAGGCCATGTTGCTGCACAACCTTATTGTCTGCACTGGGTTCTTAAGTAGAAATCTACGTGCTATATAGCATAGAATATTGGAAGCATTTGTTCTTAATGTTATATATTAGCAAATAAAGCATATCAAGTGTTACAGTGTAGTCTCCTGAGATCTGTGTCCTTATCAACTTACTTTCAGCTTTTCTAGAGCTATTAATAGAGCCTCAACTGTTACCGTCATCAAAAACCTTGTAGTAAGTCAAGACCCAAATATTCCTACCAGTGTTGAAGTATGCTTTAAGCGGATATAAACAGTAGGTTTGACAACAGCATATTAGGTTTAAAACAAAGCTGATTCCTAACAACATGCTACCCACTGACCTGGCTACAGGACTTTGACATCCAAAGGAAGGCTGCTTGGGAGCCCTGGTTGGGAGCACCAATGTGCTCAGCACACCCTGGGCTTTGGCAACACAAGCTAAGCTTGCCTCAGCAACACTTTTAATTGGAAGATATCTGCAGTTTCAGAATAGGGATCTGCAGCATCCTTGACAATGTGCTGGCCTGCTGTATTTGGGGTCCTTCTGTCCAAAAGTCAGAAGTAAGGTACACAAACCTTGTCCCAAAGCTTTACCAGCTTATTCTCTATCAAATTTTCTTCCCTTGGCGTTAGAAACTAAGTAAACTCTTCTTAATGTGTATAATCTGATGTTCTAGGAATTAGAACTGGTTGCTTTAAAGAGACCCGCACACGTGCGAGGAAAACTGTGCTTATGCTATATGGGAATAGTCTTTTGGGTAAGACCGAGCTGCCTCGCACTGCAGCACAGACTGGCAACTA
>JAVCKT010028691.1:0-25980 GCA_032273925.1 Rhynchotus rufescens
ACAATATTAGGACAGATTCCTGGGTATTCCCCAAACACGCAGGCTGCAGACATGGAGGGTTGTACAGAACAGCCAGTGTCTTGGTTTTGGAGCCCCTCTTCCCCTCCACAAAATAAAAGCCCGTGGCTTTTCTAAATTACACGGGGCTGTAATAAAATCACAAAGATGAAATGAAGCAGTGCAGCACAAAAATGATTGCGTCTAACCTTAAGCTCCAGCCAAGGACAGGAAAAAGTATTGGAGTATGTGGCATATCCTTGGTGTGGGCTAAAGGATTATGTATTTCTGTTGGCTGGCCTTTAGAGCAAAGTGCTTTTTTGATGAACATTAACGGGAAGCATATCTCGCTGAAGGTGAATGCACAAGGCTGCCATTGGTGGAACATTGCTTTTTACATAAATTCAGTGGCAGTCAAGCAATAATGCTCTTTGCATGAGCAAAAATCAGAGGTAATGGGTGCATCTGCTATGGCGCTGTAGTGCTCCAAGCCTTTACCTGCAACATCACAAGAGGAGAGATCTAATTGCTCAAAAATCAACGTTTAACAGAGAAACCTTAAAAATTAAGTTTAAAAATGTTATGGCCAAAATTCAAAGAACCAAATATATACATAATATGAAGTTTTGAAATACACTCTTTTCTAAACTGTCTCTTATCACTGAATGCATTTACGTTGTTCACAAAGGAAGGGGAATCCTCTTAGTTCAGGGTGTTTCAAAAGACTCATGCTGTTTTCCCCAAAAGCTTTCATTTTAACTTTTTGACAAGGAAAAAAAAAAGCACAATGGGCCAGGATATCCCAGTGCTACCATTTCCAGTCACAGCCAAATCCTGATCCTTTGCAATCTGCTTTACAGTAAGCAAACACAAAGAGTAACTGAAAATAATAGTAATAAAACACATAAACTTTGAATTTGGAGACCTTCCACTGTTCTTCTTGTACAACTTTGGAGGACAAGACAAAACCTTACACACTGTGCAATCTAAAGCATATCTTAGCCTTAAGAACTGCAAGCATCTGTTTGTATTCTCCTCATTATGAGAGTTTTCAGTCTTTTGGCATTAGACCTTTCTTATAGGAATTAAATGCAACAAGAACATAACATAAAACTCACAGAAATAAGTCACATAATATAATTCAGTCTTTAAAAACAATATAGGAAATACCTTGACTTCCAGCTTAACAACAAAGTGCAGGGTACAGGGCAGGGAATGCCTTTTCCCTGTGGCTAACTTTTCCCTAAAAGCTAAATAGAATAATTAACCTTCCCCCATTATTTATGTACATTAAGGACAGTCTTTGTATTTCCTGATAAAATGGTGTATGCTTCTTGAAGATATACTTAAAGTCCTAAATGACTATTATTGTTGCAAACAGAAAGACTTTACAAAGTGACAGACAGAAAGCACAGCAAATTACCACAGCATTAGAAAATATTAAGCTAAAGGGAAATTGTAGGAGCAACGGGAAGAGTTTTTTGTACTTCTGTACAGCAAAGATATACCCTGAGCTGTCAGGACCATATTAAATGGGGCATAGTTAAACTGAGTGGCTCTGATAAGGGGCTGTGCTTTGCTATCAGAGTTCTAGATCAGCTGGATTGAATTTCCTGCATATTGCACATTTCTAGACTTTCATTCTCTCTCTTTCCTTTCAGTGACACTACAAGGACAGCCTTAGATATGCTTATAATTTGTGGTTTTATAATGCAGGGGACATCTACATTTTCAAAGAAGAGATGATACCACAAGGAGTCTGAAGGAAAAAGTTTTCCAGTGCATTCAGGCTGCCTCTGCTCCCCGTAAGTTCTGCAAAAATGACCTTGTGGATGGTCTCGGTAAAGATGTTATTTGCATGAAAGTGAGAAAAAAACATTTGCCTGAAGTTGTAATTGTGCATGATGCTGTAACTATAAGCACCCTAAACATCAATACTAAGCTGCTAGTTTTTCAAATTGCTGCTATGAAGCCTTTGGAAAGATGTTTTACCCTTGAAACATCTCCCAAATAAATAATTACTTTGTATCTCAATTTCTCTCAAGTGAAATGGTCACAAGTGCAGCACTTCAGTGACTCACTTTTATCAGAACAACAAAAGTAATAGCCTCAACTTAATGTTCAGTATATGAATTTGGCACAAGGTTTCCAATTATTTTTTGAAAATTATGATTATTGTTAATAGTAATCATCATAATACGGCTATGAGAAATGAGGAAAGAATGTCGATGAAGTTGAATTATGAAAGATCAAGTTCTGCCGGTGCTTGAACTTTAAAACATAATCGGAAGGGCCCTCTGCTAGGCAAGAAATTGCTCACTAAATTGTAAGGTTAATTATTAAAAGCCTCACAAGGAAGGGTACCTGTTCTGTGTGACTTCAGGTTATAATCCGAGACTCCGTGTGTACATTTTCCAGAAAACAGAAGTTAACCACCCACATAATCCCTAAAAAACAGGATCTAGCAGCTAACAAAAAAACCCGTTTTTTTTTCCTGAATTGCAACTTTCCTACTTGCTAGGTAAATCGAAGAAGTATCAGGTAAAGTTAGTACCGTGTTGAGCTCAGAACTAACTACAAGGCATTAACAGGGATATTTTCCAGGTACAGAGCGCGCCAGGGACCCATGTATGCCTTTGCTTTGAAAGCTTCCCTCTTACATGACAAATATCCCCAATTGTGATCAAACCCTCTGCCCTCTCCTCACCAGCACTGCTTTTTTTAGGTTTAACGATCTCAGTAACATTCAGAGGAATGTTCGATGCTGGCATGCAATTTTCAGGGAAATGGAAAAAAGGGGAAAAACAGAAAATGGCCCTATTATTTCACTGCACCGCAGCATGATTACGGCATCATTGTGCATATATTTCCCCTGGAATTGAACTGCCAGCAGAAGCAGTAGGATCCTCACGACTAGCTGCATAACCTGGCCTACAATGGAGCTGCCAGCTCCTGTATTAATTCATCGTTTTCTAGCTACACACAATCTTTTCTATCATATATAAACAGTTATTATCCTGTTTGCCTGCACCGGCAATAAAGAAAACCTCCAGAAGTTAAAAAGAAGGTAATATTGTTTTCATGTACTAAAGCACTTACCAGGGTCTGGTTCTGCATTTCCATATCAGCTTTTGTTTTGCTGTTTTTCTTGTGGATTCCTTGAGAGCTGATAGAGTTGTCGTGAAGAGAGGAGCCCTGGGAGCTGCCCTTCGACACACTCCTGTAGGAAACATTATTTGATCCACTTTCTGTCTGCTGAGCTGCTTCCTTATCAACTCTGCAGGTAGAGAGCGATTCCTCTGATAAATTACATTGCCCTTCTTCAATCACTCCACTTTCCCATTCCTTTAATGTTTAAAGTAACCTCTCGGTATCTTTCTGTCTCTAGACCTTTGAGTGATAAATGTTTCTAACTAGCCTTGATCAAATCTGTCACTTGCAATTTCAGGCAGTATATCAATTTACTCTTTCACATGTAATGATTTATTTTATATTTGGGACTGCCGCGGGGCAAACACGAAAACGCTGCACAGTAATTGTTAAGTTTTTCTGCGACCTGAGGTTAAGGGCGCTGTAAATGTAATTAATTCTGACTAGTTACCAAATATATGCTTGCTGGTTATAATAAATGAAAATGGAATACATTAAAACATGTCCCTAATTATCTTCTACTTTTTTCAAACCATCTGCTTAGATTCTTGATTTCTGAAATCATTTGAATTTCTGTCAACGTGGATGTAACTTGTCATTCTTTAATTTCAAAGACCATTGGTTTAGCTAACAAAAGTAAGAGGAACAAAACTAACATCTCATTCTCAATTTCTTTTCCTTTGAAGTCCCTTTCAGAGTTCAAAATGTTTGCTACCAGGCTGTCTTAGCAGCACACGTTGAGCTTAGCATCTGGAGAGGCCAGCAAAGCTGGCACTGCCCAGACTGCCTCCCCGAGTGTTACCTGTTTAAAAGCTCTCTCATAAAGCTGTCCTTTGGCGAGTAGGCAGCCGGGCCGGAGCCCTTGGCCTGCTCACAGCCAGGCTGCCCAGGAATGGCTTGGGAAGTTCTCAGATTTCTGCTCTTCAGAACATCATCCACAGCATCAGTGCTGTCTCCTTTCCTGCTAACTTCACTCTCCATTTCACAGTGCTGGTCGGTTTTCTTTTTGTCCTTTTTTTTCTCTACTCTTGCCTGCTTAATTCCAAATCCGGAGACTTTTGCTTCTTTTTTTTCCAGCTTGGCTTTAGGAATGTCGGTTTTCCTGCTGCTCAGGGCTGGCAGTTTACTCTTGCGAAAGCCAAACCAGCTCGCCAGGGAGGGCCCAGTCTTTTGCTTAGTCTCTGCAGTGGGCGATTTTTGCCCCTGCTCCTTCTGCACATTTTCCTGGATGCACAACATGACTTTCTCCTCTATTGTAGGCTGTAGAGCAGGGGAACTCAAAGCACCTGTAACCTTCTCGGAGGCTTCTGCTAACTGCAAAGACATCTGCTGTCTTTGCGACTTCATTGCTTCGAGTTTCTGAGGACACCGAAGCCCATCCACGTTCTGAAAGGATGAAATTTGCTCAGAAGAGACAGCAGTTGACACCGTGAATTCCAGCTCTGCAGCTTGGACAGCACTTTTTTTATTTAGAGCTTCATGTTTGAAACTTTCTCTGCTTTTCTCACCCAGGACGGACAGACCGCGGGCATTTTTCTGAGCGAGTGGTTTGTGTCCCTCGCCTTTTGAAGTGCTGTGGAACAAGTCCAGTCTTGGAGGTGATCTGAATGGCAGCCTGCTCGGGCTTCCGTGCTGGCTGCTGCAATTACTCCCATTTCCCAGAGAACTCTGCCTAGAGTAAGAACTTTCTGTGGCTTTAGGAACGGCTGAAAGAGTCTCCGACGTGGCCGCTGAGCCGGGAACAACCCTGATTTGAAGTCCTTCCACGGCCGAGTTCTGCCTCGTTAGAGAATTTCCCCTGTCCGAGGTGTTGGTAATAATCTGGGTCCGGACCTTCCCGGCACCCTCTGTCCCCGGGGCAGACGCCTTCTC
Organism: Rhynchotus rufescens; assembly: GCA_032273925.1. NCBI lineage: Eukaryota > Metazoa > Chordata > Aves > Tinamiformes > Tinamidae > Rhynchotus > Rhynchotus rufescens. Next base: position 5,020 of record JAVCKT010028691.1, read on the forward strand.
GCCCAGGTGAACACTGAAGCTCTGGCTTCGTGCTTTCGCTCCGTTCATGCCCAGCGCCGGCTTCAAGTGCGACTTGTTGCTAGAGGAGAGAGATCTCTTCACTAACTTGTTTTCTAACCCGTCTCCTCTGTCCACCACCATGCTGCAGTTCTCATGTGAATGCGGCAACGCTGCATCCGTGCCAAGCCCCCCTGGAAAATTATCTTTTATTTCAGTGTCAGACTTGGAGTCTTTTAATTCAGTGTCCCTTGCTCCTCTGGTGCTTGTACACCTCGATTCGTCCTGCTTGCCCTTGCTTGCACCCACACTGCTTTTGGAAGCTGCATTGATGCTGTCCTTTTCCTGCTTCCCCGGCACAGTCGAGCTCTTTCGGAGAAGTTGGGGCGATTTAACAAATAATTTCAGTCCTACAGGACGACGGGTCCTCATCCCTTTCTCATTAGAGCTCTGGGTAGCATTTGCAACATCATTACTGTGAAACAGTGTTGACGGAGGTGCTGCCGGGACAAGGTTTGGCATCTTCTGTGGCTGATCTATCCCACTGTCACTGGAAGTGTCTTTTTTGCTAGAATATGCACCTGGTGAAGAAGCTGATTCCACTGATGGACCATCTAGGGAAAACGACCTGGCTGTAGGAAAATCTGTGTTGGAAAAATCACGGTTCCTGCAGAGAGGCAGCTGATTAGGGGCTTTGGGGCAAACTTGCTTTGCGGGAACTTTGGGAAGTCCTTGGCATGTGCTGTGGGCTTGCTGAGATATGCATTTATTTTGCATAATTGCTTCTGCATTTTCCTGAAGGTAAGATAATTCAATTTTGGCCCCAGAAGATACATTTTTTGCTTGCATTTCATGACTAGATTGATTATGAAAGCCAGAGTTCACAGTCCCTTTTAATGCTGATGATTTAAGTACATTTTTTGCTGTTTCACTGGAACTAGCTACTCCTAACTTTACAGACACAGGTGATGAATGAGCATAATTAGGCCTAATTAGGAGCGAAGTTGACCTGCCTGGAGGAAGGGGCGGTGATGGCGACCGGGCACCTACAGTTGCAGCGTTGCAATGAACGTCTCTGGTGGGAGGTTCTCGGTAGTGGCTGGGCTCCACAAGGTGCTGAGGCAACAGTGGTGATCCTGGGCTCGGGCTCTTTGGATTCTTCATCCCATCGCTTCTACCTGGAGGCTTCGGGCAGGGCAAAGAGTGGGCAGGGGGCTTGGGGAGCTGCAGGGTGACTTTTGAGTCCAGATTACGAGGTGGACTTTGTGCCTTTTTGAACCTGGAAAGCTTTACAGGAGGCAGAGCAGGCGATTTTTCAAGGGCTGCAGGTGCCACAGATGCAGGGGCAGGTGTTTCCTCGCTCTCCGTCATCGCGGTTTTCTGAGGGGAAAATTTCCCTCTGCTGGGTATTTTAGTCAGGTTTGGCTTTTGAGTGATGCCTGCATGCACAGTGGAGCTGGGGTTTGCCTTGTATGATACATCATACACCGGCTTCACTAGTTTCTGTCGTGGAGCATTTTGCAGTATCGCTCTCCCACAGCCTGAAGACTCACTGCAGGTCACGGGGACAACAGTATTTTTATTCCCCGTGTTTTCTTCAGCAGACTGTTTCTCAGTTTCATCTTCAGGCCTTTCTAAAGCAGTGTACTTTCTGGCATTGGTTCCTGCCTGCAAACTAGCTACTCCCTGAGGTATAAGTTCAGTATATTCTGCACTGGACCTAGTTTGTGGCTGGTTGATTGAAATTTCATTTCTTGTTACGGTGACAACTCCGGTTTGATGTGAGCTGAATTCAATAGGCTCACCATCCTCAGCATCGAATACTACAGTAATGCACTCCTCAGAAGAGGTCTTCTTTATAACTTTTTGTTGTTTAATGAAATTACCCGTCTTTGGCCTAATATCTGAGGGAGCAGAGGGCTGTTTGTCTTCTCTGTCAGTAGATACAAACTGAGAGCTCTCCACCAGCACGAGTGTGTCAGCAGTCCTCGTGTACTGCTCGGGGAACGGAGTCGCTAACACATCTGATGGACTCTTCTCATCGCTGCTTTCTATATGTAATTCATCCAAGACTTCATTGTCATCAGTATCTGAGAGCTGAAAATTAAGGTCCTTCCAGCCTGTATTAACAAGGCTTTGATCTAACTGCAACTCAGGCAGCTCTGCTCCTTTGCACGATTTTACTTCTGCCTGAAATTCACTGACAAAACTTGTCAATTTTTCAGGTCTTTCTTTTGAGTTAAAATATGAGCTTCTTTCAGGCAACTGTTTCCTATTAAGGTCCCAATCAAATAGGCTGTCAGAGACACTGTGAGTTAATTTGTTACAACAGATCCTGCAGTCCTTGCTTGGTACTTCCTGCAGCAGCAGTGAAGATGAAGAGTCGTCGTCTATGTCATCGTGTGAATCTGAGTCGTACGAGAAAGTTTTGTTGTGCTCAATGCAAATATTGCCTATGTCCGTTGGCTTACAGTGAGTCTGTTCATTATGGCTGCCACATTTAACTCCCGGGGAATAAATTCCTTCATTGGAGTTCATGCAGTCCTTGTAACCCCATTTTGATATTACTGAAGGTGTCTCCAGCAGTATTTTTTGTTTCTGTAGCTTCTTCAGCCCTTGTAGGATATGGTTTTCCTTGATACGAGTTGGAGGTAGTTGGAGGTCATCTGCAGGACTTGAGAGGTTGCTTGGGAGTGAAGAGCCAATGCTTATTCTTTTATCCCAGGTTATGGATGACTGTTAAGACAAAATAAAACTCACATATTACTCAAAAGTGCTAGCTACCATTTTAGCAAAGAGAATGACGAGTTACACAGGGCATTTCGTTTCATTCTTTGCTATTAATAGCAATGTTCTTTTTTAATACAGAATTTCATAGTGGTGTGAAGGGTGCAGCACACCTAAAACCTGCAGGAATAACAGTGTGCATGAAAGGATTAAGATAAACAGGATTGTGAAAGATAGAAGAAATGTCAGAATAAATGAGGAAACTGTGAGCAAATTGCAGTGATAAAAGAATTGTAAAAAAAGAAAATTAGGGGAAGAGGGGAAGATGCAGGAAGGCAGGGAGAGAGAATTCAGTGGACTGACAAGTGGTTTAAATATATAGGAGAGAAGAAAAATATTTCAAAAACAGTCAGCCACTCAATTAATCTTGTTTCAAACGAACTTAAGCTAATAAATGAAGCAAATTAATTTGATTTACCCTTTTGCTGCATGTTTTCCCATCGTTCCAAGTGTAGGAGGAACCACTGGAATATTCACTGCAAGCACTTGAGAGGGAGAGTTCACTGCTGCTGCAGCTGCTCCGGGGATACAGGCGGCTAAGACCTGTCATATTTAATTGACTGTGGCATTTCCAGACAGGTATACAGGATTTCACATTCTGCTGGCATTCCTAAAACACGAGAAGAAACAGAAATATCTCAGGGCTGGGAAAAGATCACTTTTCTTCCCCCTGATTAAGCAGGACAAAACCCAGCAAGTAAGCTAACCTGCACCTTTGTACAAGCCATCAGCATCTGGGGAAAATAATACAGAGAACTAAAGGAAAAATTGCTACGTTTTTCATACGTTTTGGACAAAATCCACAGTCCTCCACGTTTCTTCCTTTATTCTTGAAACAATAATCTGCCTTTGCAAAAGCTCGTTTCGAGTCTATTTGAATTACGCTTTGGACGTAAGCGGCTTCAGTAAGATACAGAAAACAAAGTTATCCGAGTACAAGTACATCTTGACAACTGCATTATAGCCCCGCGATGTAACAGATGAGCCTCTACACACTGGACAAGGCAAATTAATTTAGTGTCCCAAGCAGAACGTCCACTGAGAATGGAATCTCTCCGTTACAGTCTCATTTGGGTTTCCTATCTAGTTCAAAGCTTTGTCTAAGAAACTCTCTGACGTAGGACCATCCATCTTGGTGTCACGCCGCGACAGCTGAAGCCTCTTGCTTATGCAATTTATTGACACTTTATGGCTGCCTTTGGTGCTTGTGTAGTTATCGCCCCTCTCCAAACGCAATTTCGGCTGACTGTGACTAAGTGCCAGCTTTGAGGAAGAGAGTAATGAAGAGCAGATAGCACTTTAGGTAAAATATTAAACCTCTGTAAGAGTATCTAGGATGCCTTTAATTTGTTTTCCAACTGATACTCTTGCGTCTAACAATGGTAGAGCTTTTTTTAATGGTAAGTGCCCGTGCTCTTGTGTTGTTATGCTTCTAGCTTCCTTACAGAACCAGACATCTTTTTAATTACCAGGAATGCCAGACAGGGTGACATGACTATGCTTTTATAAAGCTTTGTTTTCAATTTCATTATGGCAAAAAACAATCTTGCAACCCCAAATAATATTTATTGATTTTTTTTATTTACTACAGACTACACTTGTTTTGCTTAGACAAAACTTTTACCTTTATATTCAAGAAGACACACAGAAATCCAGTCATAGAATCCACAAAACAATTACTAAAACTGAGCATATACAGTAGAGACACAGCCTCTTCATGCAAATCTTGGGGGAAAATTGCATAGTTTGTAGGCACTTCTCATGCACTAAGATGTTTGTTGGACTTTTGTTAACTTCCTCCATTTTCTCACCCACTTCTTTCCATTTATTAGCTCTCTGGCTGAACCCTTTTTTCAGTTAAATGACAGGGAGCAGATTTTTTCCTGCCAAGCAGTTCATCAGTACAGCTGTTCATTGCTCAGCTGACATAATAATGTTCTGGTTTTGACAAACGTAACTACAGGGCAAATCATTCTTCTCTGTCGCGGGGAAAACCTATGAATGGGAACATCATTTAGAGGGAGCAAGAGCAGGTTTCACCTCCGGGAGCGCTCGGTACATGTTCCCTCAGGAAGTCAAAGCCAGGGAGCAAAAGCCATTAAATCCTCTCAATTTGGGAGGAATTCCTGCTCGTGCCATCAGAGGCAGGATGATGCCTCTGCTTTTGGCTCAGGGATAGACTTTGTTGGTACCAATCACTACTGCTGGTGTCCTGGCTCCTATGGAAGACTTTCCACTAGGCTGTGTTCCAGGCATCAGAGGGTTTAAGGGATGGATGTCTGTATGATCCTTCCCTGTAGGATTAAGGGAAAAGAGGAGATCATGGTGTCCTGCTTGGTCTTTCCATCCTCTCACTCACATGCCCTTCCTTTGCACCAAAAAGAAAGGCATTTGCTCCTAGAGTTTCTGCAATGAGAAAAACAGACAGATACCCAGGGCAAGCAAAAGAGGGGGATATTACAGTAATCACTTTTACTGTTTAAACAGAGCAGAAATCTGTTAAAAATAAAAACCACATAACTAGAGACTCTGAAGTAGGATGTCTACCCTATTTCTAGGCTGCATTAGCATCATTAGAATGGGCCCGGATTTTTCTCCTGCCTTTTGCCTCTATTCTCTGAGGAAGAACTTTAAATACTATGTTTATCAATTAAATATATTTCACTTATATATCAGTTAATTAACTGGCATTATGGAATTTGCATTTTTTGTAATCATGAGTTTTAAATCATTACCCTTAATGAAACTGGCGTGCAAAAGCTCGACTGCAACATAGTAATTAAAACACGTAACTCTTACTAAAATGACAGAGAATGGAAAGAATCAAACAATTATGGAGACCAAATTATATGGTCAGAAAAACCCTAACCCTTCAGCTAAATTACGTATTATGCAAAGGGTCGTTAGCATCTTTGTGAACCTTTGAAATGACACCTTTTCATTAAAATATGTATTACAAAGCAGATTACATTTCTGTTGACACTACTGTACTTCAAGATCAAAGGCACGGACAGGTTCAACGTTCTGTTCTTGTTCTCTTTGTTTCCCTCTATCTTTATGTGACTTTTGTTTTTTCAGCTACTTTTCCCTTTGACAATGAAACATGAAAGCCACATTGGCTAAAGTTTTGCCAAATAAGCACAACGCTAACTCCACCTAAAAAAAAAAAAAAATGCAGAGACATGAATTTTTAAAAGTTCATACATAATATATCATAAAAGTAGGATGAATAATACGGTACATGGGCTTTAATAAGAAGCTCCTTGACCATTTCTCAGAGATTCAGAGATATAATCAATACCCAAAAAGGTATCTTGGGGACATTGCTAAGATTTATGCTTTTTTGCACAGAGTGACACTATCTGCTTACTATATCAACTGAGAACACAATATTGAATTTCAGAGAACAGGAGGAAGAAGAAGTATCGTTATCTGTCCCAGCAGTGCTTCGATTCGGTGAGCGGCTTTACGGCTCCCCGTGACACTGCACTTCAGCAGGAGAAAAGGAGAAGGTTCCCCACGAGGGAGACGAGGACGGCACAAAAACTCACGTGCGTCTGAGCCTCGGCAGGCCGAGATTGCACCAGGCTTCTGTTCCTTTCCACCTCCAAAAGCAAATCCCCAGAGGAGAGGTCTAAGATGCGCGAGTGGAGTTTCTGGGCAGGGGAAGAAGGGAAGGACCAAAGCATGAATGTTTGTCAGCTAGGCAACACGTCAGCATTTCTACAATTTCCATCTCTATGCTTAAATTTCAAGAAAAATGAAGACCCTGGGGTTAAAGAGGATTTGTTCTAATGTTAGAAGCTGCTGTTCCCACTCGCTTTGCCCAGGACTTGTCCTATGAAGGAGAGATGATTCTTCAGCTAAAGCAAACTACTTTTTCTCCCAGTCATTCGTTTACAACTTATCACTATTCCACATGCCAAAATGACAAATGAACATGGATCCCACCATTATCCTGAGTATTTGACAGGTTTCAGGAAAAAAATTGCAAAAAAAAAAAAGAACTACAAAATTAACACAAATCAATCAACGCGTTAATGTTGTTTTATTTTGGCACTGTAACATCTCGAGTGAATGATTGTAAAAGCGACCCTATTTTTAAACAGAATTGATCTAGTGAAGGCTTCCCTCGCACACATTTTAACTCAAAGTCATTAATGTCATCTGTTAGGAACAATTAATGTGAATAGAAAATAATTGCATCAGGGAACTAGGGACTCAGAGGATTTTGAGCATTAATATTCATGCGTTGTTCGATTACATGCACAGTACTTTATTTCACTTTTCGCTGAGAGGATGGCTAAATCGGTGCCATTTCCCTCATATTCACCTGTACACCAATTACCAAGGCTTTCAGTGTGCATTAAGCCTGAATTGTTTTAATTGCAGCTTCAATAAAATCCATGATTTATGTAAACACCTTGGCTGATGACTTCAAAAGAAGTACCTGCTATCTTGTCAGCCACGGGACCAACACATCGTGTCAGAGACTTTATGGATCTGACTCACAGCCCGCTGAAATCAGTGAAAAAAGGACATCAAGAAAGAAAAAGGGAGGTCTGTTCCAGATGGTTTAGTCATTTTTTTGTAACCACAATACAGTAGTTCCAGTACACAGCGACTCTTTAGTAGGCACTATCCTCTTGCAGGCACATGATGGGAAATAGCTCCAGTGATCAATGTTTGGTATAATCACGTATCGTCCAGCATATTATTAACTAGATTAAGGTGCCTCCAGCAGTCAGTATCCACTGCACTTTTCATTAACTGCATGCAGGGTACGTGGCTTTCAGCACCAGTCGTGTCTATGCCCGAGCTATTCAGAGTGCTGCACATCTAAGACGTTGTTGTTAGAGCTGCTGTCGAGTGTTTGCTCAAGATTTGCTCTGGGTAAAAAGCCTTTCCAAGCTCACAGGTTTACTGTTTTAGTACATATGTTTTTCTTGACAATAATCCCAGCTGTATAGTTGAACCACCCGAAAATTTCATTTTTTTTTCTTTCAGAGACAGGAATCACTGATGTTAGGAACAGCTGTTGTACTTGCCCTTTGCAGAGGAATTACTTTTCCCAATGAAACCAATCGCCTGATTTCTGCCTTCAGAGATGTTTTAGCACAGACTCCTATGGCTGGATCCATGCAATAGAGCTGGTGATTGGGGACAGCCGAGGTGGGTGAATGTCTGGGTAACTATTTCCTCCAAAAAAGTACTCTAGAAATATTGCTATACAAGCTTTGTATTTGTAAAGCTTTTTTCACCTTTCTCCAAACAAAGTATTTTGAATATTTCATTACTTAACTGTCAACATACATGCATCTCAACAGGGCAAAAAAACCCATGTATATCCTTATCAAGCCATTCAATGGAGTTGAGGGCTCCCTGTTACTGTCCAGACCAGGCTTAAGGCCAGAGACTAGTCTATTCAGAAATAATAAATTTCCATGAAAATGCACCAAAGACAGGCTATCTCCCAGCAGAGCACATGGCAAAATCCCCAGGAGACTGGGCTCCTGCCCCAGCACGTGGGAAGAGAAGGCTCAACAGGGCTGTAATGATAAAGGTGAACCAGCAGGCTAAATGATTAATAAAGAAGGAAGGAAAGTGGTTTTCCAAGAAGTATAAGGTGATTATATGTCTGTATCGAAGAAAATCTTCTCATGCTGGAAATATTTTCCCCCACACAGGCAAATAAAGTGGAATGGATGGGGAGCCAGCGCGGTGCCTTGCATTAACAAACGGTGCAGCCGAGGCCGAGTCAGATCGTTAATTAAATACGGACACACAGCACTGAAGCAAGTCACCCAATTACAAAAGCAAAACGATAAGCAAATTGTTTCTCTTTTATTTTCCCTCCCTTCCCCACTCGCGAGTTCAAAAAGAGGGGAAAACGTAGTATTTCTAAAAGATTTCATTAACGATCCCCTGAAGGGGCGGATTGTGCTAAGTGCAGGTTTTGGTTTCTCAGATGCGCACGAGGGCCCGGGTGCTCTGCACACCACGTTCCTCCTGCCTGGATCAAGGAGCTCCTGCCGCCCTGCACCCAGAGCAGCGCTGAGGGCAGCGGGTCCAGGCAGCCGCCCGCTGTGCAGAGCAGCCTGCACAGCACAGCTCAGCCCGTGCAAACGCTTAAATACGAGGCAAAAGCGTCACATTCGGAGCTCCACGTCTCGTGCCCTGCAATGGCCAGCGGCCTGAGGAAAAGCGGGAGCGGGAGCAGAGCCGGGCCTGTCTCTGCCGCTGGCCGGGAGCGCCGGGATGGGCGCAGGCACCACGGCAATTCTTCCAGCCTCTATTGCCAGGGCTCTCTCCTGCCTCGCTTGTTTTTCAGCACAGACAGAGCAACGTGCTTCGAAGCCAGGATTAACTCCTGTAAGCCCCACAAAAAAATGAAAACAAAGTAATTGATAATTTAGGTGGAAACCCATTATAGCAGGTGCAATAGGAAATACAATTATCCGGCGGGCGGATGACCAATCCATCAAGCAGAAAGGCGTTTTTTCTCTCTCAGCAATCTCCTCATGGAGCTTTTTGAGGAAGACAAGGGAAGACCACAATCCCTCGGCACGAGGCCACCCTAGAGGAGACCCCCGGACCTGTGTGCATCTCGCTGGTATCCGTACGGAATATCTAGCAGTTCCCAGCTCCTTTCTCCTTCTGAAATGCCTAATGGCCTGCAGCATTGCCAGAACAGTTTTCAATGAATTATGCCAAACTGTACGCCGCTCTCCAATATTGGATGAGTTAATTGCTATTAAATCAATTGGCTTTGCTTTTCTCACAGAAGCCAAAGCCCATCATTTACGGGGAAGGAATCCTGGAGATGTTTTCAGACAGGACTTTTTCCTCCTTGGCACTCCAGAGCTGCAAATATTTGCTGGCCTCACACTCAACACTTCTCATAACTTTCTGCCCAAAGCAAGAAGCCTCTCAGAAGCATTGGCAGCAACATCACCAATCCCATTCTGCCCCCAACTTACCACATTTGGTAACTCTACCAAAAATATGTGAAAAAAAAATACCAAATGACAAGAAGAGTGTCAATATGGTGAGTTCTTTATAGGGGTGGCAGAGGCTCATCAGAAGAGAGGGCAGCGTCTAGGTGACTCAGTTTGTGGCCTCATCTGTGTCACTGCTCCTCACCCCCTTGTTCATCTTTAACTCACATCCATCAGATGCCGAGAGTGGCATCTGATCAACCCCTTAGTCATAAACCACTGACCAGGTCTGGGACTAGGATTGGATCCAGCTGTACTCAGGCTCCTCAGGAGCTTCGAAAGCAAGGGGTTCAATCTGAGCCCCATGACTCAACAGAGGGTCTCCTTGATAATTCTGTGTATATCTTGAATGCCATACAGTAAATAATAAAAGTCTTGCCATAGAATCTCACGAAACCGTTGTCCGTATCAATAAAACCCATTACTACTTCTTTCACACAAGTGAAGTGCAATGTGTCACTCAACCCCACCACTACTCATTCTGTGACACCTTTACAACACAGAAGATAAAAGAATCAAAAAAAAAGCTCAAAGCAAACAAATATTATTTCTTGCACAAATATCATCTATTACATGTATCATCTAGCCCTTAGATGCACGGGAGAGGGACAATCAGGAGCACAGGAGAGAACATCTTTCACCTCTTCCATCAGATATTAACTTCTTTCAGATCCCTCACTAATCAAAGTGTTAAATGTGACATTTTCATTCACTAAATCTTCTGAAATAAAAGTGCAAGTTAAGTATAAGGAAAAAGATAAAAACAATAACAAAATGGAGCTCAATGGCAGAATGTACAAGCAGATTTAAGAGACAACTTAGGAGTTTATTATGCACGTGCATTTGGCATATAGTAAATCTGCTTTCTAAAGAGAGCAAAACAAATGGTTGTCAATAAAAAACAGATGAAACTAAATTATAGAGAAATATAGGAAATGTTATTGAAATTGCATATTGTGCATATACAGCAATGTCTGGTGTTTTATTACATATAACTGATATAATGAAAATACAATACTTCAGCTCTTGGAAATTATATATTAATATATTATATAGTATTATATATTATATATATTTAATAGAATTTCAGAATTATGCCCTGCTTTCCTACTACTTAATTCAGCTAAAGAGAACTTCATGGCCATCACAAAAACAAAGAGAATTATTTTTTTCATTTTTACAGTTCTTAATGACAAGAGCAATGCTTACACCGAGCGCTTTCCACTTGCTAACTAGCAAGCTATGACTCCTGAGGAGTTTTCCTTCATCTTTCCAGGAGTTTATTGAATGTGAAGAAAGACACTTTCCCGGTAGAGTTACTGTGCATGTCATATGCCACCTCAAATTCATTTTCATACCTAGATCCCTTAGGGTATTTTCGAGGACATTTCCTGGTAGAAATATCTGTCTTCTTTTTGTCCTAATTCTCTAATAATCCACAGCGCAACCACTCTTTATTATAACAATTTAAATCACCTCAGACTTCTGTTGCCACTTTTCAGGGGTGCCTTTAAGTGAGATCAGTTTCCCTATGCACCTGAATAAACACTCCCATTCTTCATGTATTCCTGCCCAGAAAGATACAGTTAAATAATGTGATTTTTTTGCACTGCTTCTGGAAATAAAATGTGTTCTTGTACTGTAGTCTAGGCAGAAATATCTACATAGGTGAATTTCTCTTTAGATGCTCACTGGCATGTGAAAAAAGAGAGGAAGTATTAGCTGATGAAATGATGAAGAAATCACAAAATAACTGCTATTCCTACATACAGGAGAAAATAGTTGAGTGTTTTCAAGGGAAGAAACACCGGGATCAGATAGGAATTTTTCTTGCAGTTTGCATGACAGTGGCATTTGCTGGGAGCAAAGGAACAGCTCCCATTCCGCACTTTCAGATTTAGCTCTTTTCCTTATAAATTTATTACGTGCTTAGGGGTAAAGCAAACAGCTTTGACTCCACAAAGGTACTTTGCAGCAAATCTTCAGGCACACGTTTTCCTTTGTACCTACAGCACAGGTGACCCATCAACCTGTACCTGAGAGCTCCCTTAAGCACCAACACTGTGCACCAAGGAGCAGCCGAGGGAAAAGCAAAGGACGAGGTGTCGGCAACGTCTTCCTTCTCCAGGAATTCCCTCCTCCCGCCGCCGGGCTGAGCTTCAGCACAGAATGAGGGCTAAAATTAAAGGAGGGAACAGCCTCCCTTCCCCAAGGTAGGGTGGGTTAATCCCCAGTAAATTAACCCTAGGACAAGCCCACAGGGGCAGGCACAGGCAGTTGGAGGCTCTTATTTATTGGTCTCCCCAGCAGCAAACAGAGCCACAAGCTCTGCTGTACTGCTCAGTGTTAACAGCAGGAAGAGCCACACACAAAATAAATATTAAAGGATTAAGTGTAAAATACATTTCAGTAAGCTAAACTGCTCCTTAATTAAAAAAAAAAAAAAAAAAAAAAGTTGCTTCCAGCTATTCTGGAAATTTCGTCAAGCCAAGGGAATTTCATTTTTTATTAATCTTAGAAAAATAATATCATGCAAGTTCTAGTATGACTTTTTTCCATTTATTTTTGATGTTTTGCTCGGTTGTTAGGGTGAAGTGGCTAAAAACCTACAAGTCTGCTGATACAGAAGATGTCAGGCTGTACGTTCAAACACAGCATTAACAGCAGTTTGTTGGCTTTGCCAGCAAATCCTCAAGGCAAGTTTACTGAGAGAGACAACATCCAAGACAAAGTACAAGGGCTGGATATTACAAACATTTGTATGGAAGATTAGGGTGCTAGGACTACATCAGAAAATCCTGTTAACACGACAAATCCAGCACAAAGAATAAAACAAAGGTTTTGCTCGCATCTGCTTCGGCTGCTCCAGCCTTGCCACCCTCTGCTCTAACCCAGCCATTCAGAGATAGGCAATGACACTGCATTAGACTGCAGCGTAATGGAGATGACTGAGAACTGATGTCCTAGGGTATAAATTGGGAGGTATTAGTCAGACATTTGATGCATAAACATAAATCACATAATCTCTCTGTATTCTTCAGAGAGATTGACAAAGCCCCAAATTACTCCTCTTCCAAATCCCCCAGTTTTATTAATTTTTATGAACTGCTTTAAATAAAAGTTGCACTGGAAACCACAAAGTAATCCTCTCTGATCCGAGTTTTCCGTTTATATCTCTATCAGCATTTTCAAGCTCCAAGACTCCAAAGTTTTCGTTCTCATTTTAAGAGAGGAGGAGCCTGTAAATACCGTGGTATTAATAAAATGAGCTAATTTATTTTCTTAGGAGAGCACATGTATAAAGTCCCCTGTGAATTGTAATTACTGTAAAGTCAACAGTTTACACCAATGACCTGATAATCAGCTAGTCAGAATGTAAATAATTTATGAAATATATGTTTTCAATGAGCTCGTCCCTGCCTATGGTACTACAGCAGTTTTATGAAAAAAAAAGTATTGTGCAACAGACAATCCTCTTAGTAAGTAGCTATTTGTATTTTTTATGCATTCATTTAGTACAAATAGCAATAAATGCTTTCCACAAATACCTTTTCATTGATCTAATATTAATTAATGTTAATCCCACTTTGTTGAATGATTGCCAACATACCCTGAATTACATGAGCATCAAAGAGTCCTCCACCTTCTGACACATTATCTTGTTACATTAATCACACACAAACCCAGTTTTCTTCAACATTTCAGAGCGCTCAAAATCAGCCTAGAAAACCATTTTATACTCCAAATTTTGTGGCAAGGAAGACCTACACCATTAATCCTTTATGGCATGCCTTACACACATTATCGATGCTCTAATACTAAAAAGGCAATTGTCTTCTATTTTTTGACTATAAGAAATGCTTTAACTCGGAAATACAGACAAAAAGTACCCTTTAAGTACTCTCATTTATACAATACGTGTTGCCTTATCAAACATTATCTGATCAAATGCTAGCCACTAATTTCAGCACACTGCTGAAGTGCTGCTACCATGACAGGCAGGAATATTCCTGCAGCACAGCATAATTTTGGACATTGTCATTTTGTTTCCTACGGTTTCAAATTCATTTTCACATTCACTTTCTGATTTTGCCCCCAAATCATCTAAAGGAATTAGGCAGACCTCAATACGATCTTGTTATTGACATTTATGTTGATCGATGTCGGCTCTTACAGAATGGGAATCTACAGATCAATTCCCCTATTAGATTCTTTCTCAGTGCTGCCATGATCATTTTATCACAGAAGCCGCCACTATCAAATGCTGCTTTATCACTTTCTAATGGGACAAGCTGAAGCTTTCCCTTAGCGGATAGCTAGAAATGAAAACTGTCTGAGATCTAGATATTGCTTTCACAGATTTTTAAAACTACCTCTATTAGTTGCATATGTCTATTTTAAAAGCTATTTTAAACTCATTATACCAACCAGGAATAACTTTTGCTCACGTGAAAAATCCAATTCTCAGAGTGGTTTAAAAAAAAAAAAAAAAAAGGTTAAGAATGGAGTCTGGCCTGAATCTATTAATCATAATTTTTCTTGATGGGTCTAAGAAGGAAGAGATGATGGAAAGGAAAATACCATGGTATCAGGAATGATTAGTACTACTAGGTGCACACACCAACACACACAATGCAAACAGAACAAATAAGTACATAAGGTTTGTTGCAGTCTTATATCTATTTTTCAAAATACACATGGCCATGCTATTGCTGAGAGAGTGGTGTTACAGCTCCTGTTCAGAGAGGAGTTCATCAGATTAATTTAAATCTCCGATAAAATAAATTAGCTTTTTTATTGCCAGGCTGAACTACAAGGCTATGATTGTTATGTATTGCTACAATCTAGGTCTTAATGGTATTTTAGCCCTGTGGTGGTCAAACAGAAACCATTTCAAACCTTCCAAAGGCTATTAAAACATGTGCAGATGTCTGGAAAATTAATACTATTATCTAACTCTAACCTTTTGCCTGTAGGAGGAAAAGAGGAGACAAGGCTCAGGGAAGATATTATAGATCAGTATGTGGCAAGAGGATAAGCACTGTCTTGCATGGAAGTTCATTGGCTGCAGACAGGTGACTCAAGTGAGCAAGATTCATCCTCATTTAGTTTTCACTGAAATCATTTATTTACACAGAAAAATAATTCCAGGGAGATGAGCACCATTTTTGCAATCCTTCCTCATCACCGTTTCTCCAGGTCCAGCTAGGCAGATACTGGAAAGCTTCATTCATTCAAAGGACAAGAGCCTGAATCTGTCAAGGTTCATGTTGAACAAGCTGTATTTTCCCTGCCTCAGTGTTACGCATTTGAAAGGTTTCTCCATCCCTCCACATTTTTTTTAAGATTGCTGAAAAGTCAGATTGTCTGAAGAGAGTGGAAAAGCAGGAGGGAGATTTCAAAAAATATCCTTATTGTTAGTTTAAAGGCTTTTAGATACTTGTTTTCTCTCCAACACTAATGCACTGTTTTTGGCTCTGACAGAATAATTTCAAGTAAGAACCTTTGCAGGTTTAGTTGAATGGCTGGATCCAACGTACTTTATTCTAATCTTTTTTTTTTTTTTTTTTTTTTTTAAAAATAATAATTTTAGGAATGGCTTAGAAAGAAGAAATGGGCATATTCCCAGCTCAGATGAATTACTGGCTCTACCATACTAAAATTAAAAGAATTTCTGCCAGGTTGCGGATTGTTCCTCAGATTTCCCAAACTTTTGCCGCTTTTAAGAAATGAGGCTTGTGGAGCTTCACCATGACCAGGCATCTCTGTTGTATGTCTGTATATGTGTGTTGTTCTATGTTATCCTGCAAAATCTTACATGTAATCATCAATGTCAGCAGCAGTTCAACTTCTGGAACAATTCTGCAGATGGACAAAATTACAGGGCACATGTGTAGGACAAACGATGGCTCCATGGACTTGAAGGTGTGAACAAGCATCTCAAACTCTGCCTTTGGACCCCTGCGGTCCCACAGCACCATTTAGGAGCAATGAGAGCACACAGGGGTCCTTGGAGCCCGTAACGAACAGAGGCACCTCCGATCTGGATGTTTGGGAGCCTCTCGGCAGCTGCCCACGCTTGCCAGGAGCATCGGATTAGGAACCTGGGCCCTTGTGAACTGAGCAGCCTTCCTCGTAGATGAAAGCAGGGCTCAGGAGGAATTAAACAGGAATTTCACCGGGGTCAGCTCCCAGGTCGGCACCAGATTTTCCAAAGAGCTCAGCACGGAGCCTGACTCCTCGAGAGCCTGGCTCTGCACATAAGGGCCTGAGGACCTAAGTTAATGGTTAATTCCATGTGTTATTCCCCCATGAGCTATTACTAGTGCCGAGGCAATTCGCTGCGTCTTGAGAGAGCCCATATGTCAAATTATTGTCAAGTATCTCCTACGGACCATTTCATGGAATACATTTAAGTGAGCCTTGAAAATGCAGCACTAATCCCCAATTCACATTCACACTTACAGTGTCCTTAACACGCAGGAATTGTGCCTACACACACAGGTATCTGCCCTACAGGAAGAGGCACACGATGCTTATCTAGGGGAAAAAAATGGAGTATGAGTAAAAATGAACTTTCAAAAAGTGGATGGAATATTTCAGCTTTTAAAATAGGACTGAATATAAAAATATTTAAAAAAAAAATGTTAAAACACTATAAAAGGAAGTAGTTCATATTGGAAGCTGTACACCAGAAAATGAACTGAAGAGTGGGCATCTACTGCCGAGTGCTAAATCACAATACCAATTCAGGAGGCCATTACACTGATGCTCTGTTTTTCATACTTCTAATGCAGTAAGCTGGAGTTTAATTCATAATGTTCAAGATGCCCTTGCAATGCAAACAGGACACAGACAAATCACTGCTCCTCCCTGCACGGAGCCGTCGGGAAGCGACTCAGGAAACACAGCTTCCTCAGATCCAGGGGCACAACGGAGCCTGAATGCCACCTAAAAATGCTAAAAGAAACCCTCAAAAACTAAGACACAGCCAGACTCGTGTCTGTCAATATGACACTGGGAAAGATTTAACGACAGGTAACTTTTTGACAGCAGGTAAAATATTAATGAAGGTAACTTTTCCATTTAGCTTGTCCTTATCAAGACAGAATCCTAAAGGGTAATTTAAGAGTTAAGGTATTAATGGACTCTTTAGTTTCACTGAGTATCCTCGATCTGATTTTATCTTGCAATACAGCATTTCACATTCTCTGCAAAGTCAACAGAGATTTAGTCAATAGTGTCACAGCCTTCGGATGAGGATCTGAATCTTACCAGTATCCAAAGCATCAGTAAAAAAGATAGGTCATTTGGGAAACAAAGGAGAGCATTAGTAAAATTCAATACTAAAAGATGGGGTTGGTTCACTAGGTGTTTTATGATTCATTATGAGCAATATTTCATTCTAATTACCAAGCCTGTCTTCCATGTGTGGTATATGTAACAGTATATAAAACATACGGAGTATATAGCACGATATGCTAAAGAAGTGGGGTATTTTTCACAACAGATGGCAACAGGAAATCTTACTGAGTAATCTTATGTGCTAAAAACCACTTAGCATAATGTTAGATGGATTCATCTAAGGAAATGTATAAGATTTAATTTTAAATTACTAGCAAATTACACTGACTTGATAAAATCTAAGCAGCTTAAATGTCATCAAGCAGAGCACTTAGCGGTACACCTCTTTTTAAGTAAAAGAGCTCAGTTTCACATTTCTTCAGATGTTAAAACTCTACCCCTGCACTTAAATAAAGAGTAAAAAAGGCAGCTATAAAATGAGTAAATTATAGATGAACTTACATGTATTGAATGTCTAACAATACAGACGAAATTAATCTCACACCTATTACTATTTATTTCATATACACACAGTTTTGAGTCACCATCCTTCATTAAGATTTCACTTTTAAGATAACAAAAAACCCTACCTATTTAGCCATTGCCATTTGGGCAATAAGACAAAAACGACACACCTGTAATAACAATGATTACATTCCTACACTGCTTTGGAATTTCAATAGATTTTCATTTTACTGCAATGAAGAGAAACCCTCTAAACCTTTGAATCATTTAATTTTATGCATTCTTTTGGTATTTCATTTGGGAGCTATGGAGTGTGAAATATGCACCATGATGGGAAAACAATTATCCAGGACACCTGTTGTTTATGCAGATTGGATTTAGGAAGGTCCTGCACTGGCTACTACTTCAGTCCCCTGCGTGATCTGGAACGGGGAGGGTTTAAAAGTTGACCTGATGACCCAAAATTGCCCTCTTAGATTGACGCATGGTGAGTCCTGCACAACTAACAACTAGACCAGATCCAAGTTAACTTTAGCTATCAGAAAAAGGTCTATCTTTTCAATGCCTATTAGAAGTTTGAAGCATAGGGCAAGTTTGAAAAGGAATATACAATGGTAATTTTTTGCTGATTTTCTCCAGTTTCTTTCCATATTGAATGCAGACACTGGCAGCAAAAAAAAAGCACAGAAAATACTGTTCTGCTTAATGACTCTGCCCACATACTTGCCCAGGGTCTCAAACACCGTATCGGATTCCTGCCATCACGCGTATCATCAGTGATAATAAAAATCCATGCATAAAATAAAAACTGCAGCTCACTCATGAATTGTTTTCTTTGCCTAAACTAAAATAACAGGCAGTAAAACCTCATTTTCGTGGCTCGGGTCTGTCACATTGGGCCACTCCCTCTGCTTTATTGACCCAGGTCCAAAGACCATCGCTGTTCCTCAGAACAGCACCTACCTATTTCGTGCCAAGCTTACGTAGTATTGCTCTCCTCCACAAAATCATTCATAAATATTTCAACAGAGATCACTTCTGTCTTTCCTAAAGACTATTTATTCATTTGATTTACTATTGTTGGTATTTCTCTAGAGATTTATTTTCGTTAGGGTGATGGAGAGAGCTCATTTTTAGACATGGTATCTGAGAATTTTGTCTTCGGAACTGTCACAAAACATCATGTGGTGCAAGTATAGAAAAGCCTATTTGTGTTTTTATTTTATTTCATGTATAATCTCTTAAGGATAGTTACACTATATGGACGTAAGAAATGCTGGCTTTCAGGAGAAATTTTCTATTAGAAACACTATCCTCAGCAGAACTACATGTCTGTCAAGCTTTAGTTAATGTTTGTTTTTTGTTTTGGAGCAAAATGGTAAGAATTTAGGTGCTGAAATGAGAGACAACAGATTGACAAGAAGGGAAATCACCAAAACAAACTACAGATGGAGCAAACCTATCGGGTCATTTGATCTGATTCTCTCATAATAAAATATTGTTCTCCCCTGAACATGAACTGTCCTTTACTTGCTGTAGTTTGCAATGCTGTGAGGGGCAGCTCTGACTCCCCTTCACAGAATATGCCCTGGTCAATGCAGAAAACTTGGGAGCCTGAATGAGATCTAGACCCAGCAAAGCATCTCAAGAAATGTTTTATTTTAATAATGAGACTTTTATAGCTTCCCCAGTTGTAGTTTTCCTGCATGCCAGGATTCCCCCTTGAGCAGAGACCCCTCTGGATGTTGCTCCTCGGGGCTGAGAGACCCTCACGGGTGACAGAGCCATGGTTAGCCAAGGCAGCACGCTGGACTTTCAAACACCTTGCAGACTTTGCCGAGTTGTATCTGGGATCGACTGCACAAAACCCCTTAGACACAAACTGTTGAGCAAGTCTGGGCCTAAGACCGCATCTAGCTGCACCCAGGCTCTTCTGAGAAGGAGTCTGGAAAGCAAAGGACTCCAATCTGAACCCTGTGACTCAGAGGGAGGGTCTTCTTGGTAACGTTGCAGAAACTTGTCCTCTGGGCAGTAACGGCAGCCTTGCCATTGAATCTTGTTAAAATCCCTCTCCATATCAACTACCTTTTCTCTCATATGGATGAGGTGCATTGCAACACTCACTGAGTCTGGCCACTGGCCACCCAACCAGTAGGTTCTTGTGCATCCTTCATATGATTAGTGTGCAGCATAGATTTGGGGCTCTAAACAGGGCAAGTAAGAAAGATCTTTTTTAGTGTATTATTCCACACTGATGATTTAAGGCAAGATAAAATACAAAGATTCAAAGCTTTGTATTTCTGTCTTCTGAGATGCTGTTGCTGAGTAGAGGCATGACAGAAATAGAAAGTAGACACAGACCAGATTACTGAGATAATGCAAGGCTGGAAATAATGGTATCAGCACTCTGAATGAAGAAATGCTCCCTTAATTTGCTCTGAAAGTCAGAAAAAAATATTTGAGTGTTCCTTACCAGATTGCTATCTGGGATCTGATACAGAGAAACGCTTGTATCATTTGTACACTGCGGCAGGGCTGCCTTGCCTTTCTTGGGACGGGATCTTGCTGACAGCAATCCCACACCTTTGCTACCCTTGACCTGACAGAGAGCTCCAGGAGCCTGCAGGGCATGTCCAGCCGGGAGCCACAACTGCAGCAAAACCCACTGGTTTATACTTAATAGACACCCAGCTTGCTTTATACTGAAGTGATTATCTCAGCAGGGGAATGAGGTGAAAATAAGCACATCCTGATGGATGCAAGGGAACAAATGTGGAATAAGACAATAAGCAGGCCAAGGGCAGGAATTTCAAGACTTGAGGCACAATTTGATGGCCATGGTCTCAGACTCCCTTGTAGAGCCAGGAGGCACCGGGCAGCCAGCATCCCATCAGGCATGGACTGCTGCTCAGCAGCTGAAGATCCTGTTATTTCAATACCCCCTTCTATGCCCACAGTTTTCTAGTAATACCTGGTGTTCTTTAGCTTCAAACCCTCACACACTTTCTTTCTGCCACACTTTAATATTTGCTATATCTAACGGCTGTGAAGCAATGCCACTGCACTTAAACCCTTCTGCATTCAGACCCCATCATGTCTAAAGACACCCAAGTGGGAGGTCAGCCTCCGAGGCCACACTTTCCATCTCCTGCTGTCAGGTGTGAGGACAATTAACTGCCCTCTTTATCTTCCCATATATTAAAATGTCGTCGGTGCAATTTACCCCTTCCTGCTAAGCTGTACAACTGTTTCCATCTAAGTGTGTGCATTTACTCTCTAACTCGTATGTCAGGGCAGAGTTGTCAGGTTATTACAAGAGCTAATGTCAAAGCAGCTATGACAAAGTAGTTATTATTTAAATTAACCTTTT
>JAVCKT010028691.1:32426-50720 GCA_032273925.1 Rhynchotus rufescens
GGAATACTTTTATTTATTTATTTATTTATTTGTAAATGCATGAAAGTGTAATATTAAATTATTGCTTTTTTAAAATGAGAGACTCCCGGTTCAATTGTGAAAACTTTCACGACAAGAATTTTTTAAACTCAGTAGCAATCAGTCTGTCTTTTGATCTGTGTGAGAAGCATGAGGAGAAGTGACAGAGTGCAATCAGGATTACACACAGGGCATTATTCTGAAGTCAAATTAAAGCACTCAGATAAATCCTTTTATCAACAGGACTGTGGATTATAACTTATTTCAGAGAAAAAGACATACAGATAGATAGCATACACTTTGCTTAAGATCAAATATACAAAGAAATTTATAGTAATAGTGAGTCACTACTTTGAAATCACCCTTGTCCATTATACAGACACCAAACCAGAATGATGTCCGTATTTTTGTTGAGATCTGAGATGCCAAGAATGTTTATGCTTTAAAAATAATTTTGTCTTTACTGCAGAAGTTTTCTAATGCCAATCACAGAGTACTTGATAGCCATGTGCAACCAACTTGCAGAAAATGATATCCAGAAAAAAAGTAACTAACATTATACAATTACACTATTCAATACATTCCTCTTACACCCACTTCTGCAGCATTATTCAAAATCTATCATTGTGCTGAGCATGAATGCTCCTAGCCTGAGATCAGCACGTAAGTATAATTGATCTGTATAAAAGGCAAATTAGCAATATTTGTCCTTTCACTTTGAACATGGACATGAATTATTAACTGAAATATTCTTAACGTTATCCTTACTCTTCTGTATGGCAACAGCTTTAAGCAAATATTTGGCTACTGCTCTAAACCTGAGATTTAAGTATTAGCAGGAAGACATAATCCTAACTGTTCATCAACTTCATGCATATGAGCAACATTATTTGCTTAATTTCAGTCATAAGGAAAAATATTTTTTTTCAGATTTTACCTCTCAGGTTGCAAGACTGATTACATACCACTTATTCAAGTCTAGCATAAAGTTAGAAGATAAATTAATTTCTGTACACTCACAAATCTACTGTTTTCCTTTTCTGTAGAAATGGCATATCAAGTGCTTTAACAGTGATATACACCGCAACTTCGTTGCCTATTTCCCCCAGAGGCTTAAAATCTGGGGATAGCAAGTGCAGGAACACAACAGCACATTTTGCTGCCATCTGGGAGATGTGGACTTTTAAGAGAGATCCTGGTCCTCCTTTTTTCTTCAGTCAACAAAGACAAAGCACGTGAGAAGGATGCGGGGGGGAACCCTGTTTTGGGGCCTGTCTGCTGAGCAACGATGAAAAACAGTTTGAATCTATCAGGAAAACCTACTGAATTATTCAGTTCTTTCTTCTCCTTGAGGCAGGTTCACCTCTTCTTTTTACAGCCCTGACACAATCCAGTTGCAAGGAACTCAAGTCAGGGCCTTGATCCCTCTTCCTTGGCAGATGCTGCCTAACACTTTTTAACATGCCCAGGATAAGGGAGCTTTATTGCTGCCACACAAGGACCAGGGAAGCAGAGACAACTCTGCAGCAAAGAGTGTGCAATCTGACCCAATACTAACGAGGACCAGAGTCAGGCATTCTGGAGATGGAAAAAAGAAAGAAGAAAAGAAAATAGGAAGAAGAAGCAGGTGATGTGACAGCCGAAGTCAGAAGCGAGCAATAAAGGTCTGTGCTGTGGTGGATATGTCAGAGATTTTGAATAAATAAAGAGAAAACAGCTCTTGCAGCAACCAGGAGTCCAGGAAGGATGAACAACCAGGGAAGGAAGCAGAGGGGAGGTAGCAGAAAGCAGAATAACAAGGGCCCTAAGCTAGCAACACCTCAATCAAGATGGCATTAAGAGCACGAACCAAGACCTGGGAGCACTGCAGAGCAGGGCCCGGTGGTGGCCTGCAAGGACTGAACATCTCTGCTCCACCGCAGCAACCTAAGCTACATTCTCCCACTAGAGGTTAGAAAACAGCTTATGAAGATGTACTTTAAGTCCCCATAAGAAATACGGCAAAAGTTAAATTAATGGCCTGTCTTCTCACAAGACTTTATACCACCAAGCAGAACACTAAGAAACCCAAGTTTCTCCCCTGTAGAGGTGTAACAGTCCTTCCATTTATCATAATGAAGAAGCATCTAAAAACTCTTCAGGTGGGCAACTCTTCAGGTGGGCTCCTCTCCCCACATCAGCATATATGTGGCCACAGTCTGTTGGTGCACGCTCTCAGTTTCAGTGATAGCATATTATAAATAGCTGATATTCCTGTAATATATTAAATCTGTTAACCATCCTTTCCTGCTTACTGACATAACCTGAAGAAGAAAAATACCTTGTAACTGTGAGGAATGTAAAGCTCATAGCTTGCCTTCTGCAAAGGCTATTTCCTACCTGAAGGAGGAGGTCAGAGGCTGGCCTGACTCTCTGCTGGAAGAGCACACTTAATGTTCGGTTCTGTTGTTCCAAATCAAACACTCTGGTTTTCAGCTTTATGCATTCCTCCCTCAGATCCTGCAGCACAAGGAGAAACAGGAACATTAGAAAGAAGGCAACAGAAGCACTTAAAATAAAAAGCGTTATGTAATGCCAGATATCCAGAAGAAACAAATATACAACTTCTAAAATAGTATAAATGACAAAATTGTGCTACTTCATTTTCTCTGTCTTTCTGATCATTACAAGATAACATTAAAAAAACTTGAAATGTGAAATACAAGTTACATGAGATATCCCTTTGGAATGGTCTATCAGTTTAAATGTGACCTTACCAGCAATATGTTTCATTTTGTAGCCACACTGACACAAAGCAGAGCACAGCAATTAAGACATGAGCAATTATAAGGAGCACAAGCTGTGGAAAAAGCATAAGCCACACTGTACCAGGTAGAAGTTCAAAGAGGTACTGTGCCTTCAAGGTGTTCTTCTGAAGTCTGACCTCCTCCTTGCTTTCTTGGGAATAACTATCTCAGCCTGACATGTTGTGCAGGGTTGGCATCTTCTCTACCACAGCTAGTCACTGCAGAGGTGGCCAGGCCAGGGAAAAACATCCTCCAAATTCAGTTGCAAACACGATCCTGAGTGACATTTCCAACATGATGCACCAAAAGGCCTCAACTAATTCACTTGAAGCACAGAGAGCATGTAAAACCTCTCCATCTTAAGACATATCATCTTACAGCCTAAAATGAGAGAAGCCCATCTTTCAGACAAGGCTCCACCAGGTTCATCACAAGCAACCCAGTAATGGCCTTTAGATAGGGGAAAAAAAAGAAAAAGAAAAAAGCATACCCTTATTTCTGACTTCAATATGAGACCTGCTTTTCCCGGCTGCTTAATTCTCTCAGAAAGAGGATTTTGGAGACACAAGGCAACATCTGACCTTTAGTCTTTCTAAAGAATATGCGCAGTTTTCCACTTTGGAGTATAAGAGCTTCATAAATCAGGATGAGCTGTTTCCTAATAAAGCTTACGTAGAAAAACAATCAGCTGTAGCCATTTATATATTTTCTTAGTTGTTGTTGTTGCTTTTAACTTCCGAAACTACTTTTCCACATTCCTTTAAAATTAGGGCAGTTGCTACCCTGTGGTATCGCCTAGCTGGTTTTACTTTCCACCATATGAAGGTGGAGAAACAGGCCTCTGCATTCCCATATGCTGTCTTGTCAATACCATTATCAACGTAACAACCCAACCATATGAGAAAATAACTGAGAGGTGGAAATTACAGTCAGATAGTCAGATGTAGCCTAAATTCTTGCCTAGCTCTGGTCTCCCCCGCAACTAGTACTAAGGTTATAAGAGGTAAGCACACAATGGAACAAGCTCATCTTGAAAATTTCAGAAAATTACGAGTATTTTCTAATGCATGTACTAAATTAATAGTTCCTTTCTCCAGATACTTTCTCATCTTAATATTTAGGTGGCTGTCAGGCTGTCCCAATTAAGGGACTCCCGCCTCCCACCACGCCAAGGAAAAACAGCCTGAGTTTCCCATTTTGCAAAAACCTAAAGCTTCAGCTCTGCCAGTGGGTTCTGCCTCTGTCGTCTCTGTTTTTACACAGTGCAGTCTCTATTAGGAAACTACGAGCATCAAGACTCATCACTATTTGCCTTTCACAAATAATCAGAGAATTTAAAACAGCCCTGGCTGTTACAACAGCGCCTGAGGGTTCAGCCCCACTAAGTGCACTGAAAGGGAAAAATGATTCACAGAAGCTGACAGCACAGAAAAAAAAAGCAATCTCCGTAACGCCTCTGTGCAAAACTTTCCTATCTCACAGTTTTACAACTGTAAGATTTATGTTTCTCAAACCTTAGACTTTTTGCTAAAACATGAAATATAAGGAAGTAAATTATCAGGCCAACTGCTATACACTGTGCCAATGGTAACACCACTCATAGCACGGGGTCAAAAAGTGGGACATTAAGGTAGGAGTATTCTGGTAAAACAAAGTCTTAGTTTGCCATGTTAAAATCCCCAAATTACCAATTAATTGTGATTCACAAATATCTGAGGCATATAATTCCCCTCCTGTGGGCAAAATGATCAGATATGAAGAAAATCATCCCATAAATATCTCAAGTATTTCTAGGGCCTCACTACAGTAATAACTGAGCATCTTTGTTCTTCCTTCTTCTCTTGAGGATCAGACTTGCACTTTTCCAAAATGGGTCTCAATGCCAGAGATACTAGAGGTTCCAGAAATTTTCCTCTTAATGCACTTCTGTTTTAAGACTTAGTTCTTTTTCTAACTGAGGAGGAAGAAGAAGAAATAACTGTTTTGCAGAACCCAGGGAAGCAACCTGATGTTCTGAAAACCCTCCTGCCTTGGAGGTTACCATGCAAAGTGCAGATCCATAGATCATAAAGCAATTTCATTAAGTGTTGTAACTCAAATTTCAAAACGCTTATCTGGGTCTTAGACAGGGGAAAAAAAAATAAAGAGAAAGATCTAGCGCTCAGCAGTCCTATCATCTTACCTTGGTATGAGAAGTCTTTTGGCAAAGGGGGAAAGAACAGACGCTTCCAGTAAGTATTACAGCCTATGGGTTTGCCTCAAATATACGTGTTTTTTTGATTTCTTAATATCCCCGAGGAAAAATTTTCTATTAGTAAGTGGTAGAAAACCCATATGAATTTGCTACATAAAATGGTAAAATTTTGGTGTGTGCCTAATTCAGCACAAATCACAATTTCACACGGTTTCTCCATAATCCCATTTTTTTTTTAAAAAAAAAGCTCTCTTGGGAAGCTCTGGGGGTCCTTCCCGGCCCCACGGGTCGCTATCCCTCCGTGCCACGGCTGCCTCGGCGCGTAGCTGCGCCACATTTATCTGTTTGCCAGTTACTCGCTGGATTCAGGTATCTGCCCATTCAGGACCATCACGAGGAGTCCAATTTCCCCTTTATTGTCCGCCTGTCCTTTCTGATAAAAGAACTTGGTGTCAAGAACACTCCAACGGTTAATATTCACCAGCATTTCGAAGAGCACCCTCTTCTTTCCTTCGGTGGATATTAAATTAGCTGCTATTACTCAGTAATAAGTAAGCAGCTGTTAAATCCCATCAATACTTAGTAAATCACTCTATTAAATGTATTCAAATCTGTTTTACTGCATCCATACGAACTCCTTGATTCCTGTGGGTTTGGGAAGGTTCATTACTGAGGAGTAAGCAGCCATCAGAACGCCTGATGCCCTTGCAAAGGGATTCAGAAGCTCCTCCTTTCACTGGGAAAGCAACCAGGATATTTCTAAAACAGAGGTTAATATAGTGAGAGTAACCCTTGAGCAAATCACATACAGGTCTATAGGACAAAATGTGAATCAGGCTTATGTGTGTATTTCCAGATGGAGAAATGCCTCCATTTCTAGTCAAGTTGCCTCAAATAGGTTTTGGTGGCTTGTACATTTCTAGCTGAAGTTACATTTTGGAAAGTGTTGGAGCAGTAACATTGGGATGGTCAGAGCTCTGATGATGCCCAACCTGCTGAGCACATGTGCACCCAGGTCTGTGCTGAGCAACCCAGGCCACACTGCCCAGGCCACAGGGCCTGCATAGATCACCCCAGGCCACTACGCCCAGGGCCGTAGGGCAACATCCCTCATATGGAGCAAAGGCTCTTTGGCGCAGCCAAAAGAACCCCAAAGGGACTGAACGACCGTGGGTTCATCCCTAGCCTGTGGTGGCAGCTGAGGAGCTGCTAACACGGGCGCTGGGGCTGCCTCCTCCCTGCAGGCTCGTGGGGGGATCCCCGGAGCACCTCCGACCCTCGGCCCTGGCCCCAGACCCACTGCAGACCTGGACTTGTCACCCTGCACCCTGGCTCGTCATTGGAAGGTCCCTGCTCAGCATGGTCCTCATGAGAAGCTGGCCCTGGTGCTCATCTCAAAGGTGTCCTCAAAGGTTTTGGACAGCTGCTTTCAAACCTCTATTCCTTTACTTGCCTTTGGAGAGCTTTTGAGTTTGGGAGGTTGCTTTTGGTTACCTCAATAGTTTCAAGCTGCAAGCTAAGCCCGTTATTTCTTGTCCTATCTTTCAGTGTAGACTAAGCTGTTTTTAGTCTTCCTGGCAGTATCCACACCACAGGACTGTATTTACATCCCTTTCAGCCTTGTCTTCTTAAAGCTTAGTGATCCAAAACATTTTAATCATTCCACATTCATCAAGTGTTCTGGATCTCATGAAGGATCATTTCATGAATCTGCAGGCTTCATAGCTGATCATAAATCTTTATTGTCTTATTTATTTTTGCAACAAAATGACATCACTAATTCATGCTCAACTTCAAGACCATTTTTTGTAGAACTGTTGCCCTAATGGTTTTTCCCCACTCTTTACCTGGGCAGTTGATTATTTCTGCTCATAGGTATTCTGCTCATCTGTATTATTCTGTTCATATGCTTTCCTTTTGTCTCTCTCCCAAATTCCATCCAATTTTTTTCCAGATCGTCTTCATTTTGCCATGATACTTTTCAATTTTACTCCTCCCCTTAGGTTCTAAATGCAAACCCAGTAACTGCACTGTATTCAATCATTTAGGGTGTGAATGAGCACTTCAGACATAACAGACCTTTACAGAAGCCTTAGTGAATCTTCTCATTTTGACAGATTTGCAACCACCCTGCACGAATTTCATCTACACTGCACTTCCCTTGCTTGCCCATGAGAATGGGGCAGGAGACCATCAAAAGCTTTTTTTTTTTAAAAACAGAATATATGATGTCTATCACTGCTCCTCAGCCCGTAAGTGGAACAGCTAAATCTTTCCTCTAGATTCAGTGACTTCTTCTTTACTCAGGTCCACACCAGGCAGCCTTTCCGTTCATTGAATGTCTGAGTGAAAATGCCAACTACTGACTTGGATTTTTCTTTTTCTTTTTGTTGTCCTACAGGAATGGGCTGGGGAGGAGAGGAATAACTCATTATATTTAGGGAATAAAAAATCACCACCTAGAAAAGACTTTCAGACATTGTTTCTTAATGCAGGTGAAACCCCAAAATAGGATATGAGCTCTCTAGCATCAAGCCTCAAAGAGGTACAGTCTCACAGTATTTTATTCACTTGATTTACAAAAAAAACCTCCTGAATTGGGCCATGACATGTTGCAGTTTTGCTAAGTAAATATATAAACACTGTTTGAAAAATGTATCTTAAATTAGAATATAAATCTAAATGAACAAGAAACACTTGCAAGCTTTAAGCCATATCAAAATACTCAAACCACAACTTACCTTTTGAGTAAGTAGAGCCTGGACCACTTGATTAGCTACCTGAAATAAATAAAAAAAAATATGGTTTAAACATGGTTTCCCATATGCTTATGCATGACAGTACTGTGGCTTTACGGCTACAATCACCACTAACTTTAGTGTTTTCATTACATAGTTCTAGTAGGAGTATATAAAATTCAAGTAATTGCTTCTATGCTAGTTCTCATTTCAGAACAACCTTCTGTGCCTTATCAATTGCAGTATGACACGCTGGGCATTGGCTTAACTTCTGTCATCTCTTCTTAGGATAGATTAAAATGTCACGGTCCTATATGCAGCTGGTTTGCATCAGCATGCATTGACTGCATTCACTAGAGCTGGCTCTTACCAGCCGAGGATGTAGCCCTGAATGTTTTCATGAAGTTTTATTGTTTCTTGATGCAATATTGACAAAATGGTACATCTATCAGGACAAGCAAAAGCCATTAAGTGCTACAGAAAATTAAAGTAGCTATTGTCATCAGAAGTGGTTGGAAGGCATTCACACCACACGGCATAATTGACTTGAATCAGATTACACAGCATTGATTAGCACAAGTATATATTCAACAGGGAATTTTTGATGCTATTTATTTTATATATTGTTTCTAAATTATACTTGCCAAGGGAAGAGAGAAAGAGGAGCTAAGATAATTTTTGTTGTTGTTGCTGCTGTCTAAACCAGATATTTCTTATTAGTACTGCCATAATCTAATATAATTTAAAACTATATAAACAAATATCACACAATGTGTTTGGTTATAACTTTGCTCTTGAAAGCAGAGCAACCAGAAATGTCACTCCATGCACAAAGAGAAAGTAGTTATAATTTTTATACTTTAGGCTTTCTGCAATAGCAGAAAAGCACATAATGATGTCATTTGGAAGTTCAAAACTGCATTGATTCTCCTTAATCTTAGTGAAATAATAAAAAAGAGACCATTCGAGTGAACTGAATCATAAACAAAGAGCTGAAGCAAAATCATTTCTGCAAATAATTTAGTTCTGCTAGATCCAAAAGTTACATTTGATTCATATGCTCATAGCATCATTTTTTTTTTTTCCTCCAAGCTGGTCCAACTTTATTTTTGCCTGTGGAACATTGGTCACATAAAATAGCTGTCTATATGATTTAACAGAAAACACAGACTAATATAACAGCAATAATAACCACAGAAATAAGTGTCTAACAGCTTTGGAAAACCATGTGCCATGCCCTATGGACTTGCAGAATTCTATTTGCTCTACCTGAAAATTGAACAAACCACATGTAATACATTATTTCTTTACTTTCTGACACGCAGTTATTTTACCAAGAAGAGCTAAAAAGTTCTTCTAAGTGGGCACAAGTCACTTGCCACAGAACTGCCTAGAAAAGTATTCTTACAGCTCTATGCATTTCAGAAGAGTGCACCTGGCACAATCCACCAAATGAAAATAAATACAAAAATAAATAAAGGACTTGCTGATACACAGGGGACACATTTTTTAACTTAAGAGTGTATGAAATTAAGCATCTATATGAAAGTACCTGATTGTGGCCCAAACTCCCATAAATCTCAGTAAGAAAGATACGTAGCTACTTCATTCTAGTGAATTTAGTGAAATGCAACTTGAAAAACTGGGTGTTACACAGTAGTCTGTTAGTGAAATCATATCCAGGCTCCTGCAGTTCCGATGATGTTGCTGTTCCACTCCTACAGCCCTTGCTAGTGTGCAGAAGGAAACAGCTCGCTAAGCTAGCACACCTGCACCATGTTTATTTACAGGGATCAAAGGACGCTACAGGTAGGAAGAACGTAGGTCAATGTAGGTCTACCAAGCTGAGAGTCAAACTACCCAAAATGGGGGGAATGGAGACGCTGAAAGCCACGGATTGACTCCTGGAACAGGGGAAATTCCCCCTGCTGCAGGCAGGTAAGGACCAGGCTGCAAAACGGCTTGCCCTGTGATCCACTAGGAACTCCAAGCAAACCAAGAAATGGGATAGAGATGTCCATGGGTCTGCCAGTGGCCTGCAGTGGATGTCTCTGCTTGCCCCTTTCAACTTCATAGCTAAGATTTTTATGTGAGACTCCTTTTTGTGGATTGCAATAAAAGAGATAAAAGACCAAGCCTCACTTTTGCTTAACACAACTGCATTTACATACACATGTTATGAAGTGGTCTTAATAGAAAAACTATAAAAGAATGAACCAGAGGAAGGAGATCCTAGTGCAACATCTATTATACCTTCTATAAATACTGAGATTCTACTTAATGCTGTCTTTTAATGTAAGATTTCATATGCACAAAGGCATTTTGCATGTACTAAAATAGAAGCTTTTATATTTTCTCCTAAAGGCAGAATGCTTTTTTAGGATGTCTTTTGTTAGCTAATTTGACATATATTTAGTAACATTGTTGTTTAACACTTAAAACTTCAGCAAAAATACCATCTACCCCAAACTGCACAATTTCCTGCACGTAAGTAGAGTGAAGCTTGACAGAAATCTGGGTTGGCAAAGTAATGTGAATAAACATGAAATTGCCACTTGCCAATAGACTGACAGTTGAATTCCAGAATAGGAAACTAGGATTAAGCATGTTAACCTCAAACCCCAAAGGTACAAGAAGACAATCCTGTTTCTGGCATTAAGTTTTCTAGACACAAAAAGATACTGGGTGCTTTTGGAATTAAATAAGCTCGTTTCTTGTTTGTATAGTACTGGAATATTTCAATGTGACTTTCTTCCAAATATTATTCCAAAGATGCTTATATATACACTTCAAAGATGGCCAATTACTTTAAAAATCAGTGCATATTTATTCAAATTCATAAGGGCACACTTCAGTTAGACCCATATTCTTTTTTAGACTTCATCTCCATGAATATTTGAGTTTCACTGAATTTTACCATGAAAATGATCACAGAACATGCATTTTTTAAGCCACAAGTGCAAGCACTCACATTACAATATTAAATGCGGGGCATGAGCGAGCAAAGAACTGTAGCAATAATTGGCTAAAAAAAGACAAAGCGGGGAAATAATGGCAGTGAGGGCTTTCAAAAATCAGCTCTAATATCTTCTTGTTACGCGCAGCCAGACAAATGACGGTGGCAATTCTCTCTCCCTTTGCACGCGGGTTAATGGCCATCACTCTGTGCTTGGGTGAGTGTCCTTATCACACTGCTGAGGAGGCCCTGGGGACCAAGTATGGAGGCTATCAACACGGTGGCCAGTTCAGGTGATGCTTTGCACTGTGAGCAGAGCTTTCCTGGGCCAAAGGGACAGAACCAGTGATGTGAGGGTGCCCACAGATGAGTGGGGAGCTGCAGCCTTCTAGCTCCCCAAGTGTCCATCTCAACTTTCATTACCTCCAGAGATACCCCAAGCATCTATGTGGATGTTTTTCTCAGACCCTTCTACACTTGGAGGCTGAGCATCAGCTTTGGAGGGAGGCATCCCCTGTGTACCAGCCCAGAAGTTCAATGTACTCATGAGTACCTGGACCGGAAAGTCAAAATTAAAATAATGGTTGTAGTAGGCATTTAATTCTTTGGTGGCAGGGCTAGCTAGCTCAGGTCCAGCTGTGATCACAGCCTCTTGTTCTGAGAAACATCCCCCTTCCTTCCTTTAAACCCACCAGGTCTCCTTGGGACAAAATGGAGCTGCAGCTCAGCAGGATACAGTTATACAAGATTCTTCTAAAGACTCCTGAAGAAGTCCTTAAGTATGGCCTGAACTAGGGAAGACCTGAAGAAGTTTTCACTTTGGAGAAGTGGAATTTGTGTCAGGCCTGAAGAAAAGAAAACATCCAACTTAAAGTTTGAAAGGAAAGAAATATTCAAGTGGAAAAATATTTTTTTTTTCATAAAAATATTCATGAAAGAGATTTTAGTTTCCTAAGATCTCCTGTGAGAATCCCTGCTTGGAAAGGACTTTGTCACATGTGCTACAACCTCAGAAGTCTCTGCTCGGAACTGAAGGTTCTCACAATCATTGCCAGGGCTACTCACTAATTATATATATATTCTCATCTCCAATTCTCTTTATTTTTTACTGTAATGAAGTAGGGAAGGTCCTTGTTTGGACTTGGAGCATGTGCTTCCCTGTGAAGCTCTCCCAGTGGAAAGTGCTCGGGTGGCTGCTAAGGTGAAACTGGGCTGCAGCACTTGTGAGTATTAAAATGCATCTTTCTTGCCTCAGTCCCTGGTATCGATGCCTTCACCTCTGCTTCACCTGGCAATGGGAAAGGGCAAGAAAGGCCATTGCACATCGAACAGAAGACAAAAAAAAGAGGAGAAATAAAACAAAAATAAAGCAAGACTGCACAAAATCAAATGCCGCTGCCACTTCTAAACAAGAAGCACTCCCTCCTGAAAAGAAAGCTGTGATGGCAGCAGAAGATGGATACAGCTGTGATAATAGAGAAGAACTGAAAACAGACAACCCAACACCGAAGACAATAAAGCTCAGAGGGTAGTTTGAAATAATTATTCATTCTTTGAACTGCAACAGCATGCATGAAACACTGTCTTGGAACAGAAATCCATCATGTTCCTGCAGACACACAATAACAAATATATCTTCTGTCCTTGTAATCTGTATGGAGTCTGGTTTTTTGGGACTGACAGTTACTGTGCTTTGCCCATTTTCTAAATGAATTATGCAGGCAGATTCTGTTCAAGAAGCTCGGAAAATGGCTTTAAGTTAATCTCTGTAATTTAAACTAAAATGAATAATTACTTAATCACATCATAGTTTCATCCTTATACGTAAATATATGCAAGGAAATCCAAATATCATTCAGGGCTTGCACTGAAGGGAGGCCAGCATTGACCACGACTTTGTGAGCAACCCAGCCCCACAGAACAGACACAGCACAACCCGGTGGGAAATCGTATATGCTATGGGTTTATTCCTGCCCCCTGAGGAAAACATGCTACACTGACAAAAGCACAGATTTCCTCATGAAAACCTGCCTAAACTCAGGGTTTCTGGTACCAGAGACGTATTGATGAGTCCAGTAAAACTTGAGCAAATGTTGATCAAAAAGGTAAAAAACTGGTCATGAAGACATGAAGACATTCTCACCTGCCACACGCAACCTGCACCCTGCACAGCCCATTCTCAAAGGCAGGGCTGGGCAGTCAGTGTCAGGGAGTTTGGTTTGGGCCCTTCTCTTGGATAATTATTTATGCTCCTGTTACTACAGGAAGGGCAACTGTTGGATCCACTAAAAGTCCATTTCAGGCTCCCTGCTGTGCTGGAAAGCCTCACTTCAGGATAAATGGGAGGACTACATAAGTGAATAGATATCAAGGAAAAACCAATGCACAAATTGGGCATGTTAAGCCTAAGGGGGAGTAGAAAGGCTAAATTCCCTGGATATAGACTACAGTACGGTACAAAGTATAGGAGATTCCCGGCAGCAGAAGCCACTTCCATTCATGTTCCTGTCTACAGAGTGGAATACACAGAACCCAACAGGTAAGTGATATATCCTCCTCCTAAGGAAAAAAACAAAAGAAACAAAACAAAACAAAACAAAACCCCAAGTGAAGTTCAAAATCCTGCTCACAGTGATACAGACTTTTTGGTAAAGAAGCGAGTCAAAGCAGCACTTCCAGAGGAGGTCGTAATACATACAAGTTACAGACCTATTCTCTTGGATAAATGCAGAATAATATTAGCCTTGTAGGAGAGGAAGAGATCAATTTCATTCACCATTTCATTGTGGTAGCAGATAAGGACCCCTCTTCTGTTCCTCTTACCTCATCAAGGCATCTTTCATACTGTTCTCTTTGACTTTCATTTTCCAGAGCCAGTGCTGAATTCTCCGCCTACAGTGAAATACAATAAATAAGGTGCAAATTAATCAATGCATATGTTGTGCTGCATGACAGCTAGCTTAGGGTGCATACTTTATGTGCTTCTTCGAGATCCCAAGTAAATATATATATTATATATATATATAATTTATTTTTGCTGCAAGTCACTGCTTTGAGTAAAAACAGAAGTGACATTAGTTTATGAGATTATTCATAGCATGCATTACCGTTTAGAACAACATAGAAGCAGTTGTGCTAAGCTTGTTTGCTACCTAATTTTGTCAGGTGTAAGTGAATCTGCAAAGAAAGGTGATAGAAGATATTGGTACATCTTTTCTTCCTGCTCTTTTTAAGTGGACTACCTTAAAGTCAGATAATTTCACTCTAGGCTATGTCAGATTTTAAATGTGATCAAGTTTTCCATGTAGTAGTGCCTTTGATCTGTCCTTAATTTTCATGGTAGTCAGATTCCTTGCTTCATGCAAACTTAAAAAAATGGTACAACCTGATACTTAAATTACACTAAATCAGTGTATTTTGTATACATTATGGCTTTAGTTTAGGAGTATCCAGTGGGAATGGAAATTCTCTGAAGTGTGCTGTATATAAATGCATCAGTCACACACAAAAGCAAATTTTAGCCAGTTTTCTCTTGAGGGCTGATAAACTGCAACAATATATAAAAATGTATGATTTAAAACTGGCTCTAGAAACCTCTCTGCCTCCAACGCATCCCTTCACACCACGCAAACATAAATCCACAATCAATACACTCAGATAATTACAGCTATTACACAATTTACTTCACTTTTACTGTTCCATCAATCTGTAAAAGTTTAACAAATGAGACTCCAAAAGAACTGTGGTTAAGATATAGGAGTCATAAAAATGGTCAACATTCACAATTTTATAGAAAAAATAATTTAATATACTGTATGGAAAGATTTCATGAGGAGAACCACAACTACCTCTTCTTTGTTAAGCAATTTAAGCCGTACAACAAAGCAAAAATCCTGCAGTCAAATAAATCAACCTACTGATAATTCAAATTCAAGATAAATCTTAAAAATCAGATAGTAGGAGGGAGACATACAGGTGTTTTGAAAAAGAGAAAACAATGGAGTTAGGGAAGAAGGGCAGAGTGTTTACTTATTTACAAGTCTAAATAAATCGTATAGAATCAATATGATGCCTCGGGGGTGCAACCACAGGCAGCAATGATGGTAAAAACCTGCTGTGCAGCAGATTGTCCCAGAACGGGTCAGCAAGGATTCCTGCGAGTTAAATTTTGAATTTTGATGTAGACAACCTCCACAAGTGGGGTTTGATGTCACTGTGAAACGGTGCGGGCAGGCTGCTTCCCCGCCGGTGTCTGCGGCCTCCAGCTGCACTAGATCCCAGAGAGCTCCCTCTATTTCTCTCTCCATTTTCCATTTGTTTTTTCCCTTTTTTTTTTTTTTTTTGGAATATATTTGTACATTACATACATTACATTTGTAAATGTAAGCTAAGCCTTGTTGGGTCTTGTAGCTGATTCCCTGATTTCAGTAAGTTCTTCCTTAAAGAAGAGGTTACCAAAACTATGAAATTTAAATTTGTCCATATTGTAAATAAAGGTATATTTTTCTTTTTAAGTCATAGTAAAGACATCTGTACAGTATAAGCCTTTTTCACACCAGTGGCTCTGAAAGCCTGCTGAAGGCATGTAATACAGTTAATGCTAGTTTGACTCCTGTACTTCTTGATCAGTAACTAAATCATGCCTATTTATTTGGAGTTTTTGTAATAGTGACTGCACAAGAACAGAACACTTCACTAACTTCACTTAAGATCCTGTGCCTGTTCCCAAAAGATGGGAAAATGAGTACACTAAATCACTCTCTACTGCAACCGAATACTAGATAAATAACCCACATTCCCCCCAAAGCATTAACGTGCAAAAATTGTAATATCATTTGTGGTTTCAAAACCCCATCTCCTAATCCAAACCTTCATCTCCTTAACAGAAACTGCTGCATTTTGTCATCATAAGTCTGCTCCTTTATTTTTTTCCTCCAAGGGATCTCCCTACCTCCAGCACTGCATATTCCAGGCATCTCCTGCCTGCGAAGCAAAGTGGGCTTCCTTAGAGGAAACCCTCAGTTACCTCCATTATTACTGAGAAAGGCATTTGCTTAGATGCTACTCCTAGGTACAGTTATCTTCTAGGAATTGATGCACGTTTTATGTATCGTGTGCTGCACACAGAAATATGTGCAGCCTCCCTGCACCAGCCAAGCCAAGTGCTGCAGATGTCCGGCCTTTATCACCACCAACCTAGGGCCAAGTGTCTCTTGTCCTGGGGGTCAGCCCCACACACAGTATCCTGCACGCATCCAAAAAAGCCTCTGATGTAATTTGCCACTAAACGAAACACTACGTGTTGCTTTTGGAGCATTATGGATTCCAGGATCCAAATGTCAAAATAGAGGCAATTCCTAGTTCTTATTTGGAAAAAATAATTTTGCAGAAGACTCTCTGCAGAGAGTGGAAAATTTAAAGATTTCAATCATGACATGCATAATGCTAAGCAGCTTTCAACTGCCTTAATTAGAGGCAACTTTCTTCTAAACTGTGAGACTGTTTATGGAAAATCAATTCTGAAAGTGAAAATTTAAGATCTCTCTGTATAAAACAGAGGCTGCCTCGTATTGACATCACTGCCAAGATACAGTCATTGTTACAGACTTTGTTAACTCTAACTTTGATTCTCTCCCAGAGAGAAAATGCAGCCCTTGTAATGATGATGATGCTGGTTATCTCCAGGCCAGCTAAGAGCTTTCTCTTACCTTCACACTTATTTAAGAACATTCTGTATTTTCTTTTATGGGACAAAAAAATAATGTATTTTCTTTTATGGGTTTTGCGGGACAAAAAAATTCTGTATTTTCTTTTATGGGTTTTGCGGAACCTTCGTTCATTTATTTCCCATGAAGGCAAACAGAGGAGGGAACAAGAAACAAATCGTATCGGTTTTCACTTCACACAATGTTTCCTCAAAATTGGTTAATGATTATTTGGGGTCAGAGGAAGTTCCTCGGTTCAGAACAATTTGCTGCTCGTGATGCCAGAAGAAATAAGAAGATCTGCTACAGAAGGCAGCCTTAACATCCTGCACATTTTTAGAATGTGCTAATGTCCTGGATCAGTAAAGCTAGGACAATTCATCACACTTTCCTTTTTTAAGCTGTAGAACGGTGCTGATGATGATCACTTAGCATTATGATATCCTTGACTGAAGGCCAATATCAAAGTGTCCGTTGAGTCAGTACAAGCAGCTTAACTTCAGGTCCTCTGAAGGGGATTTTCACAAGAATATGAAGTCAAACACATATCTCAATAACATTCTTAATGTGATCGTATTTACTCTTTTTAAAATATTAAACAGCAAAAGACACTGGAGCTTTGTGCCTCAGAGGAACCAAGCAAACACAAAAACACAAGTGGAGGGAAGGGCTTTCTCCCCAAAAGTGTTCCTTACCAGGAATTCTGAGCCAGGGAGTGCTCCGCTCGCTCCCAGCTAACTGTTCTCCTTACGGATTTACATGTTCCAAGTGCAAGATCCTCTCACTGCCCCGAGCCTGAGAGAGTCTTAGGGGCTTCAATCCTCACCTACTGCTGATGGAGTAGCACCCAAATACCCCAAAGCACTTTGAATATACTCTTACATCAATACCTACATTTAGAGCAATTTCTTCTCTCTCTTTCCTCTTTCCACTTTACTATTTTAGATATCATTACTCCAGGGGACAGATCAGCTCACAGTTTCTTCAGTATTTATCTATGTGTTTGGTGGAAGAGGCAGACACATTTGTGAAAATGCCAACGGACGTGCACGACTCCGCCAGATTTGCTTGCTGCTTCAACTTTGCAAATGGCACTTGAGAGGACAATTTTCATTTAACACCCTGCAAAAGCCATTTTTATTGTGCCCCTGGAAAGAGAAGTGAAGTGCTTAAATCATGACTGAATATAAGAATTGGACTAAGCTCCCTAAAGTGTTCTGAAAAAGTTTAAACTTCACCTCTTTGTGCCTTGACTGTAAAAGTCAGGAAAACAGGAATAACAACACTTTGCTACCTAGCCAAATACATAACGAATTATTCTGGGCGCCTTGGGGGTCTTTTCATGAAGAATATTAGCTAATGTACCTATTAGGAAGTATTCAGTAGAGTCTGCTACATTTATAACCACAATGAAGCGAATTAAAACAGTGAATTTTCTACTAGAAGGCATAGATAGAAAAGAAGCACGTAGAAACAGCTTTCCTTATTCCACCACTGTAGTGCTGAGGCAAAACAAAAGGATGAGGGGCCAGAGAAGGGAAGGAGAGCAGACATTTACCTTGCACTACAGGAAAAGGATATGGTCTAAAGGTTGGATGTCAAGTTAGCAACTCAATGGGCTTTGAAGGAATCATCAATAAAGGTCAAGGGGAAGAAAGTTATGACAGTGAACTTTTAAAATCCCTACAACACTGGTTTCCATGTGCACTGCTTTGTTATTCATGCTAACCCATTAGCCCCTTTCTAGAGAGGCTTATTGATCTACACAGACACTCATTTGCCATGACCTGGGCAGTGTATTAACAGCTGTCCAAGCACTTCAAATGAGCTCAGCAATTTTTTCATGTCTTCAGCCTATAATTTTGTATATTTTTGTGGTCAGAGCTTCATACAGCAT